>CM075852.1:65795488-65927988 GCA_037975125.1 Latrodectus hesperus
CATAAATCTCTTTGGAGTCTAAAATTAAAAATTTTCTTAGGTTTGCTAGCGACAAAATATACTACCATAGTTTATGCTTCACCTTAAGATTATGTTTACTTTCTTTTATTGAGTATTTCCACAATTTTCTGCAGAACATTGTTTAACCTCATTATTTTAGAATTATGCCATACTGCCTTAGCAATTCTGTGAGTGTTGTTCACAAAATGATGACCTAAACATTAAAATATTCATAAATTTATGATTTTAGTTCCTTTTTTAGACTTTTTACTTGATAAATTGCATAAGAATCATACACAATTATGCGGATATTTACGGAAAGACTGATAAAAGTTTATGTTGTTTCCTATCCAGTGCTTTCTACTAAAACAATTATCTAAAATAAATTTATTAGATTTAACTATTCAGTAAGTTAAATTTCTATATTCAAGTCAGCTAGACACTAATGTATAAAACTGTATTATTTCATTTAAAAGATGCCCAAATATATATTTGGGAATTGAATAATATAGTATAAGTTTAATTTTATAGTGATTTAATTAGTGCTTTATTGTCAATAAGTTTCTCATCCTATTTAATGTCCAGTCTTCTCTTATCATAGGTATTGGCTTAAATTCTTTAGAATGGGAGAGCAGAAGTGAATGCTAATTGGTATTTTTATTTTTCTCTCTAATGATTAGTAGTTGTTCAGAAAGTCTTCTGAACATAATGGTTCAGTCTTCTTTGAGTATCATTTCACAGCCTGGTAAAATACGCGATACAGTAAATATATATTCTCTATATATAAAGGTGTAAGCGATACAAATAAATATTTAGAATAAAATATATAAATAAAGAATAAACAATAAAACTATTATTTCCTTCTACTGAGAGCGAAACATATTTAACGTGCTCCTTTTAAAATTTAATGAAATATTTTTTACAATATATAAATAAAATTATCTCATTTATTAATTTACTTTTCACTCATCACAAAAGAAATGTATTAAAAACAATTAGTGCCAGGATAGAATCTTTCACGTTTTCTTTGTTTCACATAGAGAACAATTTTCGTTCCATTCGGAACAAAGCCGGCGTCTGATGTTTTTGAAAGAAACCAATTAATGTAGATGTATCATGTTACGTCACGCAACAGTGCCTGCGTGATCCGCCCTCGGACGTGTTCTGCGCAAGCACTTGTTCTTTCAAAGAGTGACAGAGAATGATGCAGATGTCCGGTCGCGCTTCGTGCGACAGAAAACGTCGCCGTGTCAAACGAAGATGGAAACTCATTTGTAATCCTTTGAAATGACGGTCTTGTCTCCGTCGTGCAAACGCGGTAGTTAATTTCAGTACCGGCATTGTTTAGGTTATTTCTAACACTCGAAATGCAAATGAGACATTCAGTTCATCATTTGCTGCATTTGAAAATAAGCGCGGTTATCAGAATTGTTAATGATGTGAAGTTGGTAACAACAAATACTTATAAACTAACAAAAATTACAAATAACCTGACACTTAATATAATACTAATCTAATAATCTTTTAATCCAGTAATTTTTTGTTAAAATTAATTATATGTAATTTAATTTAACTGTCACTATTACAATTAATATGTAACAGTATATTTTAAGCAGTTTATCTGTATTTTGCCATAAACAACCTGATTTCTCCCTAAATAAATTTGATTTTGACTATGTGAATAAAGTTGAGGAAAAAATAGAAAAAGTACACAACATAGGATACCATAAAATAGCACAAATAGTAGTAGAATATATATATATATGTATATATATATATATATATATATATATATATATATATATATATATATATATATATATATATATATATATATATATATATATATATATATATATATATATATATATATATATATATATATATATATATATATATCATATATATATATATATATATATATATATATATATATATATATATATATATATATGTATATACATACATACACACTCACACACATATATATATATATAATTAATAGTACATTTTTACAAAATTAATAATCAAATATTAGATGGAGAATTATATTCAAATACTAGATGGAGAATAATACATTGAAATTACCAAATGGAGAATAATAATATATTTATAAAATTAGTCAAAAACCAAATTGAGAATAATAATAAAATACTAGATGGAAATACTTGAAGGAAAATGGAACGAAGCAGTTTCATTTTCCTTTATTCTATTTTCTTTGAAATTTTAAAATATATATTTAACATTTTTCCATCTGTTTACTACATTTCGTGAATTTTCAATGTATTATTCTCCATCTAGTATTTGATTATTATTCTCAATTTGGTTTTTGACTATATAATTTTATAAATATATTATTATTCTCCATTTGGTATTTTTAATGTATTATTCTCTATCTAGTATTTGATTATTATTCTTTATCTAATATTTGATTATTAATTTTATAAAAATGTGTACTATTAATTATATTTTAGTAATTCTATTTTAGCTGCTTTTACGTTGAATGTATTGCTAAACATAAGTGTTATATCTATTCTCTTTCAATTTTCGCTTATGATACTTCTAATCTTGCTTAATATATCTTTGCTTTATAATCTTGGTTTCAAATAAATTTCAACTTAATTGTCGAAATCTTACGCGAGATTACTTTCTCTTTTACTGATTATTGACTATCATTTTTTAAATCAGACAACACATTTTTTCTAAAAAATATTCCTATATTTTTTAATCCAAGAAAAACAATTAAAATAATACAATTCTTTACCTTAACAAAAACGAAATTAGATAGTAATTTCTAAGACTATAATAATTGAGTTTAGAAATATTGATTATGATGCTATCGTGCCAAATTGGAGGCTCAAAGTCTCATTTTTTGTCAAATAAGTTTTAATTGCAATTCAATGAAATCCACTTATATTTCAAGCGGAGAAAGCATGGGCTTCCTTACTGACAAAGCCTATTCCGTGTAACCTCCACAGAGCTGTGGGAGTGGCAAATTTTCGCCTTAAAACTGGGCATGATTATCTGCAAAAACACCTTCACCGTTGGGTTTGAGGGACTCTCCAATCTGCCCTTTTTGCGGACTAGAGGATATGACTGGTGACCACCTTTTCACTTGCCCTGGACTTTCGGACGTCGCAGATAGAAATTCTGCGGAAGATGACTTTTCATTCACCTCAAGATTGTATTGGGCTGCCCGACAGAGACTGATGGTTGAAAAACCAAGGTCGGGCGTAGGATAAAAAAATATTTCAAACGGACGGATTAGGCAATGTAAATGCTGTTCCTTGTTGTTTTGTGCTGCTCCACTTTTCTAACCGAACCCCAATTTGTTGTGGAGTCCGACTTCCTCAGTACACAAAAAATAGTGTACTGAGGAAGTGCAGTGTGCCATAGGTGCCTGTTTATGGGGTAGGTAACCATTCCCAATCCATTCATACAAGGAAAGGATAAAGACAGGATAGAGAGAGAAAGTACATCCATGCCCAAACCCGGGACCTCTCTATTCACAGTCAGACCACTAGACAGGGTGGGCTACTACAAAGATGTTCCTTTAAATGACAATACAAATTTCGTTAACTTTCAAAGCATATGGTGATTCCACAAAATATATCATGTTCTATAAAATTATCTATTTTAACCTTTAGCAATATTTCTGATGGTAATGACAAAATATTTAAATCATTAGCGTTACTATCACATAAGGCTTTGTATATAGTTCATTTAAATTTATGCAATTCCTTTTGAGGCACAAGGCAGGAAATGTTGAATAAGATGAAAATTCCCAGCCTTCACTTGTTAGAATGAAGCTATTCAAGTGTACCTGAGTGATGTAACTTGTCTTAATAGTGTATTTATTTTCCACTTTAGTTACTCATAAATAAGTTCCGTACTTTCAATGATATATCCCTTCTGCAATTACCCATTATGTCCCCATGTCACCATCATGTGTGGGTTACAAATTTTCACGTCTGTTCTGAGTTAAAGTAAACATTGCTCAGAGAATCACCAAAAAGCATTACAACTCAACTTGGGAACCTAATTTCTATTTTTACCTCGTAAAATAGAAGGCAGTCGTATAACTTCTAACCGCAATTCTGCGACATATTTCTCTTGTCGAGGTAGTAAATGACACTAGGTTCTGTCGGCAAAATGTCACATTTACCCGAGTAAATAAATTTTTCATCCTATTTCTCAGATTCTTGCAATTCGCATGAGTTATAAATTTTCTTACTGAATCGTAATTTTAACTATGCTTAATTTGAAGACAGCATTTAAGTTATGTATACATTCGAATCCTTGAATATCTTTTTTTTAAATTTGAATATGATGAATATTAATTCAAAGGAAAATAAGCGTTTTAATTCAAAATTTTAATTAGGATACGCATTCATTGAAGTAATAAAATTAATGAATAAAAATCTAACTTAGTTTTAATCTTAGGTTTATATTTTTATAAATAAAAGTATAACTAATATAATATATCTTTATAAACAAAAATATTGCTTAAATTTCAATTTTATTTAGTAATAAAAATTCATTAAGAGAAAATTAATCAATTTTATTTATTCTAATATATTTTTTAATCAAAACTTTTCATTAACTCTAATAAGACTTTGATTAAACCGTCCTTAATAAACTAAATATGACTTTTATTGAATGCAACTTAATTTTAATAAATGTAATGTGCATTAAATATTATGTCAATTATATCTTTTTATTACTATATCAAAGTTATATAATGTTTGTTTAATCATTGGAATTTTAAGTAAATTTATCAAAAATTTTGAGCAATCTTTTCATACGATTTCCTAAATATTTATGTAAACAATTTCTGAATTAATGTTTGGCAATAAAAGTACTCGAGGTGTAAAATTGCTATTTTTGTTGTCACATTTTTTGGCTAAGATAAAGTCAAGATTATTATGCATAATTAGTTAAATTATTACTTTATTCAAGTTCAAGTTTTCTTATTTTGTATAAGATTACTTAACAGTTTTTTGAAAACTATAGCGTTTATTATTTGACATTTCAAATCTTGTTTTTTTCTCGAATTTCTAATCTTACATTTTTATTATTAACACATCAAAATTTCAAAAAGATTAAAATATTTGGCACTTGTTCATAGGAAGGTAGCTTAATACAATTGTGAAGCTTTCTTAATCTTATAAAGTACATGGTTTTCTCAAAAGTGACTAATTGATATATCGCAAGAGAAAAAATTTTTAAACTTTTAATTTGACAAACATTTATCGGACATCATTAAATTGTCAAACATTTATCAATGATGTTTCATTTTATCATTCATTAATATAACATGATATAGTCTGTCATTTTATTGTCAATTCATGAACTTGAGGACTTACTCTAAGAAGACCTCTTCTTGAAGTTTATTCTAACTGTTACATATTACCATGCCTGAGATGGGAATCAAACTCATGAGTTATTGAATTCAAAATCGGAGATACAACCATTCAGCTTCCAAAGTGATGTAACACACTGTATTATAGACTTAAATCCCAGATGAATAATGTGTTTTGATTAATATAAAAAAACAACCTATTTTAAATTTCAGTGCGATGTAAAAAAACACATATTTAATATTTATCTTTAATTATGTTGTTGATTGAGTAATAAAAAACATTAAAAAAAAATTCATCAAAGCTCTAAGTCATTTGAAACGGTCAAAAAGATTGTATTTATTTTTAAGTAAACAAAAGGTTTAATAGTCAATAGTTTATCATGAATCAATTCATCAAATTAATAAAATGCGGGCAGCACGTGTATGAGAGTAATTCTTTATGCTGTGAACAACATTCTAAGTCAAGAAAACAATCAAATCATTTCGTATACTCTAATAAAAAACATGAAAAGGAATAAATATTATGCATTAGGGGACCAATAAAAGATTTAATAATTGTATTAAAATAATTTAAGATAGTAAAATTTTATTTCTATTTGTATTCGAATGAAAATAATATAAAATTATTAATTTTCACTTGTTCTTAATTTTAAAATTTCCTCTTATAGTTGAAAAATAATTAAATTTTAAGCAAAATATGTTAATTACTTTGTAATTTTGTTTCCATTATTCTTCGTTTAGATATTTTATTTTCATAAGTGAAATACAATGCAAAGGAAAACGATTCCAAAAATGAACTCTTCTTATGATTTATTTTTACAAATTACAAATATTGAAAACATTCTTATATTAAAAATTAAAACTTTCTTATATTTATCACATGTTAATTAACTTTTTTTGATATATATATAAACAGAAATTCTGCTTTTGTGAAACTTTAGAACAAATTACTGTAAATTATTATATTACTAAAAAATAACATAGAGTTATGTGTATATTTTTTATTTAATTAAAAATCCTTTGTATTCATAAATAAAAAGAGTGGCTATATTTTTTTAAATAATTTAAGGCATGAGAAGATAATACTGTGAATTAATTTATTGAAAAAATTATAGTATACTGAATATTTTCAGCAATTAATTTTTTATATGACATAATAAATTATACCACAAATAAGATACCATATTTTTTATGTGTTTATTATGAAAAATTTACTGTGTTTAGTAAGAAAAACCTAAAATTCAAAGTCAAAATGTTTAAGTGAATGAAAGTTGACTATCTTTATCGTATGTTACTTGGTTTACTTTTAAAAAATATGTTGAGCGTATAATTTTAAAGTAGGAAATAATCGTAACTTGTAATTAGTTAATTAATTTTATTTTAAAAGTAATACTAGAATTACTATAAACTAAATTACATACTGAAGAATTACTTTAAAATGTTTTGTGCTACACTAATAAATATTAATTTTTCTTGAAAATGAGAAAAACTATTTATATCAATATGCAAAATTATACTTTTAAGATAAATATCACAAAGCTGATATTTATCTTAAAAGTATTTTATATTATTTCTTCGTAATGCATAATTTTGATAAAATACCTTTACAGTGCTCAAACGATTAATTTGTATTTCTCGGTTTGAAAGCTTACAGGTTCAATCCCAGCAAGTGTTGAACAATGAGAGATGGACATGCGTTTCTGCGTGTGTAACAGTCGAATTATTTGACAGGGAGTTCTCGGGAATTTCTTTTTTATTATGGGACCAATTGACCGTGAAAAGTTTTTCTAGAAGGCAAAATAATGTATCAGATGTTCAAATACCTTACAGTGAACTTCGGCTGTAATTAGGCTTTTTACTACTTTGTCTCAGATATGATTTTGATCCAGATTCGCCATCTTAAATTCGCTTAACAAGGAAATGATCAGGCGCTAAATCAGGAAATCACAAAATAGCTACATTTAAAAATAATTATTTCTAATAGTCAGTCTTTATTCTTTTAATATAATCTGCATATAAAATTATAATAGTATATCATCATAAGCCAAGTATATCATTTCTTAATCCATTTGAAGTATAATAATCTAAGCCGAATTTAATGGAAAATTGAAAAAGGAGGGATGTTATGATTGCAAACAATATTGGAGTTTTCTCTTTTGTTAAGATGGAATTAAAATGATTGGGACACAGTAGGAGATAGTTTACGAATATATAAACCCAGATAAAAAAATGTGTTGTATCGGAAAGGTTTGGTGTTATATTAACATATTTATATTACCCAAAAATCTGTTCATATTTTTTATATTATTTTTTTTCAATGATTGTGTATGTTAAAATATTTTAAAATCAGCAAATCAGTTACTTCAATTTTCCAAAAGTTTATTTATTTTCGATTTGTGCGAAAAGTGGTGTAAAAATCCATTCTAAGAAATAAACATTCTCAGATATTACATTCTCATTGAAGTAATATTCAAAAATATTTCATATACTTATTTATAACATTTAATGAACTTTTCATTTAACCTCAATTAAAAATAATATAAAGATTTCTTAATGTCAATAATTCTGAAAATTTTAGATTTTTTCATAAGGAATCCTCTTAGCTTTTGGGGTGATTTGATTTGTTTGTCGTTCAACGGTCATTTTTTGCATACGAGGGCTAATTAGACCGGGACCTACGGTTTAAAGTGGATTCCGAACCACTACAAACATCCATGCCCAAGGAGGGATTCGTACCCACGAACTGTTGAACCCAAGGCAAGAGCGCTAACCATTCGGCTGCCAGCTCGGCTTAGCTTTTGGGGAATATGCTTAAAAGATCAATTGTTAATGATACACACATGTATAAGTTTATATCTTATTCAAGGTATTTTAAACTGTGGTACATGTGTCATTCTCTTCAGAATCGTATTTGGAATATGTGATTATAGCAGCCAACTTAATTCGGTGATTTCACTTTTGTGAAACAGACTTCATGTTTAGAAGATCGCAGTTCTACTTACTGTATTTTTTTTTATATTTTTCATAAAAAATATAAAATTATGTACTATTTGAACAACAGTTTCTACACATACACATACACAAAGTTGTTTTTATAAATTATATTTATCCTATTTTTCTATTAATGTTAACTTTTTCTTACATTCTATGAGATGAGGAAGGTTGTTGTTGTTGTCTTGTGCCAGCCAGGCTGACAATATGGGGTGCGCTGCTCCACTTTTCCAACACTGAACCATATTTTAGTGTGGAGTCCGACTTCCTCAGTACACACATGCCATAGGAACCCGTTTATAGGGTAGGCAACCATTCATACAAAGAAAGGACAAAGACAGCATAGATAGAGAGAGGAAATACATCCATGCCCGAACTGGAATTCGAACCCAGGACCTCCCTATCCGCAGTCAGGCACTCTGACCACTACACAGGGTAGGCGGCACGAGGAAGTTTACAAAATTAATTATTAGTTTCACCTCAAGTTGTGTTGTCGTCATGTACCAGCTAGGCTGGTATTATGGGGTGCGCTGCTCCACTTTTCCAACTGAATCATATTTGGTGTGGAGTCCGACTTCCTCAGTACACTCATGTATTGGTACCCGTTTATAGGGCATGCAACCATTCACAACCCATTCATACAAGGAAAGGGCAAAGACAGGAAGAGAAAGTACATCCATGCCCGAACAGGGATTCGAACCCAAGACCTCCCTATCCGCAGTCAGGCACGCTGACAATTAGACAAGTTGGCGGCAGTTTCACCTTGAGTATTTACTTTTACATCTTTTACATTTTAAGACATTAACTAAAAAGGTTTTTGTGTATATTGTAAGAGAATGATAACTCTTATACCAATTCCTTGTCTATGCTAACATTTTTATTAATGTCATTGTTCTACTTGTTAGGGCACTAAATAAAAATAGATTTGGGTACATAGTAAGAAAATGCAGATCCTGTGCTAATTTCTTAACGTATACTAACATTTTAATGTTGCTGTTAATACTTTCCCATTTACTAATTCTAATGAAGTTAATGTTTAAAATTTGCTTATTTTATATCTACATTTGGTGGTAATGACTTTCTCATAAAAAGTTTTTTCTTTAATTGAAAAAATTTTGTTATCACTAACGATACAAACATATAAGCGGCAGTCATGAAAAGTTTGATTTTTTCACGTCTTCATCCATTAGAAATAAAATTCAAATAATAATGCTTTTTTACTTTAATCATGGAAAAAAATTAAATTTGTAATACATGGGCGTGGCACTGGTTTTTAAAAAATATTAAATAAGTATAATGTACATGACAATATGAAATTTAATACATTTTCGTTAAATTTAATGAAATATATTTAGGCATATTTTTTTTTCAAATTATTATTAGATAATGCTTAATAAAGTTACAACACATTGAAATTTTGTTTTTCCTAATTATATTAAATTTGGAATATCTAATTTCAGAAATTTCGAAGCCTATTTTGGAAAAAATAAATCTTTCATTTCAAATGTACAACAAATATATAATAAATCATTTAATATTTTGTTTAACGTATAATAAAATTTTTATTTTTCATTGATATTAAAAAAATGGGTAAACAAATTATTTCAAATAGTACATTAAAATGTTTTTTAAGAATTTTTCTGAATCAATTTTTTTTCATTTGTAATGTTATATATTTTATTTTATTTAGGTTTACATATAAAAGCGTAATTTAGATATTTTTTAAAATCAATCATCAATTTTTCGGGGCTCATATGATTTTTTATGAATTTAAATTATTATTAATTTTTATTATTATTAATCTCATTAATTTTTATGAATTTATGATTTGATGATTTGTTTATAAAACTCTGAAAATTGGAAAATATATCACAAAATGATAAAAAAAATTATGCTCTGCTCATATTAAATGCCCTCAAAAAGTAAATAAAGTAATAAGAGGGCTTACAATATCCAAGCACAAATCCAAATGTTAAAATACATTAAAATTTCTAAATCTTGTTCAAGAAAAGTATCTCTGTTTCTCATACTATACTCATTTGATTTAAAGATGATGCACCAAATATTCCATTTTATGTATTTTATTTTCTAACCAGACAGATAAAAGTAAAACGTTTTTTATTGATGTTCATTTGTACATAGCAAAGATATCAAGAGAAATGATAAGCAGATAATATTGTAAATAAAACTTTTTCTCCTTTTGAAGAAGCTCAACTAAATTTCATCACAATTCAAAAACAAATAAAACAAACAAGGGAATGCGCAAAACTATTTTTTTCCTATTCTTTAAAAACTAAGTTTACTTATGAGAGTGTGTGAAGCGATTCTGTAACTGATTCATATGCAATACCAATGCAAAATTTAAATTTAGATTCTTATTTATTGACAAACGTGACTAAAGTTGAATACACAATGAAAAAATACCTCGCAAGAGCTGTCGATAATCATGACCTGGAAAATATGCATGCATTTCGAATAGGATTCAGATTTAAAAATAAATCCCGTCTAAGACCCAATTATTGAAGCAATGAAAGAAAAATAAAAGAAGATGATTCAATTCATTTGTTTTTATGTCAGCCCTTGCGTAGATATGGGGTGGAATAATATCCGGGCAGGAACATATTCAAAAATTACTTGATCTATTTGATTCTCATCAGAAATTTCAATGAATTTTAAATTTTATCAAATTCCTCAACTCTTTAGAATGATTATTTCAGGTAATAAAAAGAAAATGTTCATTGCATGCAAAAAAAGGTTCTTAAAAAGATATATCAGTTAAATAACAAAATTAATTGTTGTTATTTCATATTCCAGATGGTGTAGCTAAGCCAAACCCTCTCCATAAAACCGAAATTCCTTAAAAAGTCTAAAAATAAAATAGGATTCTCCAAAACCTCATTCACAGAAAAATTCAGACAGTCAAGAATTTGTCTCGGGGAGGCCTGATCAGCCTTGCACCAAAATTAGAAATGCAGTTAAGGAAACATTATGTCTCAAAGATATTAATCAGATTTGGAATTAGTAAACATAGCAGCAAATGAATGTTAATTATTTCAGTGAAAAAATGGTTCTGTATCAAAAAATAATTAAAAATATTTTTATTGATAAATTACTGGTATACCAAAAACATTTGTAATATTTCAACTATCAGGATAATTTATGAATTAGTTTATTCAAGTAAAATGAAGGTTTTCATTAATTTTGGCTGGTTTATATTCACAGGATTATATTAGAAAAGGGGTTTCGCGCGTGAGTTAAGACTGACCAGCTAATCGGAATATATGCTTTGCAATTCCAGTTCCTCTATCATGAAAACAGATATGGGCACTGTAGGCCTTGTCCCCTATATGGGCTGTCGTGCCCCAGGGTTTAATTTTAACATCAAACTATCTGCATTGTACTAACTTTATAAGCTTGGTTGGAAGATATTAAAATTGGAATTGGTTCAGTTCTGTGTTCCATTCCTGACTTCTTATTCGCATATTATTTTACAATGCAACCTTAACTCTAATGAATACCTAGTTCTAATGAATTATACCCCATTTAAATTATGCGCCGTTTATTAATATAATCAATGTCAACTAGCTAAATGAGTTATTTGACAATTTGAATGAGTACGTGTATTATCTAAAACAAAATCTCGTTTATTAATCAGAATGACAACTCAAGGTCTTGAATAAGCCAATTTTTAGAATTTCCTTAAGAAGCTCTAGAAATGTCATTTTTTCCTGAAATAAAGAATACAATACGTGCATATTCAGAAACATTTATGAATATTACTGATCATGCTTAAAAAATGAGCATTTATTAAGCAAAGATTATATTTCATGAAAGGCTTATTACTGACATAACATCAGAAGTCTTGCAGGTTAAATTGCATTGTAGAATGACGTTTTTAAACGATGCAAAATCAAAGAATCCATTGCATATTTTTTCGCTTTCTTAAGTATATTACATTGAAATATGTATTATATTTTGTATTTGTTCAAAGGATGTTTTCATAGATATTTTTGCAAGATTTCCTGAAAATGATGGATGATGTGAATAGATACAAACACATTCTATGTACTGCAATGGACTGTTTGTATTTTTAATATATACACGTGTACTAATATATGTATACTCTCTTGCATACGCAAAAAAGAGATTTAAATAAGAAAATCCTTGGGTCAAAAGATCCCTGAGTAAGATGAGAAATTCAGAAACTCGAATACTGACTTCTTCTAGATTTCCAAGTCATAAATTAAAAAGTATTGATTATCTTAATTTAAAAACTAATAAGCAAAATTTTTCATGAAGTTCATCATAATATATAATTATCTTCAAGTTGAATTAATATTTATAAAATTGAATATTTTAATTTGTTTGACATTAATTACTATCGTCAAATCTAAATGTAAATTCTACGTCTTTTTTAAAAATCAAAATACAGATGAAAGAATGATACAGAGGAAAGAATTATACATAGGGGACATTATTTACATTTCTATTTTTTTTAACTTATCAAGGTGGTTATTTGGACTTTTTCAAAAACTTTGATTCCTTTTTCTTGGTTTTTCATGACAAACAGGAACAGTAATATCATATATGACTTTCAATATCTTAAATAATAGCTTTATATAATATATAGCAATAACATATTTCGTCTAAAATATTGAATAACTGTACACTTATAAAACGTTTACCAGTTTTTTATGAATGATTATAAATTTCATTTACATCGCTTAAAGATGTGAAATTTTTAAAAATTGCATTATTTTTTGTCTTTTTTGATAGTTTTTCAACCCTGTATCAATTAAACATTTTTGATGTGAAACAAGTATATGGTTCAGTTGAAAAAGTGGAGCAGCGCACCCCATATTGCCAGCCTAGCTGGCACACGACAACAACAACAACAATGTGAAACAAGTAAATGTCGATATATTTTATAATAAATATAACGACATTTCATACGTAAAAATTCAAACAAATGAGGACATCTTAATTATGTTTTAAAATTTTACTAATAATTATATTAAATAATTGTTACTAAATAAAAAGTTACCACTGAAATTCTATAATATATTCGAGTTTATAGTTTGGCATATGAATTAAGAGTTTGTATTGTAATATAATTGCAACAGTTTGATGTTGGTATTACAGCGCTTTACTATTGTCCTGTGAGAATGCTACTAGAACATTTGAATGCGTGGAAAAGGCAAGATAAGTGAATTTGCTTCAAGATAAGAAATCAGTAATAATTTCTTTAATATGTTAAATTCGGCGAAAATATTGTTGAATAAAAAAAGACAAATTTATTTAATATTCTAAAAAAATCACAATTATTGCATAGGTGAATGAAATAACTACTATCATAAATGCAATCAGAGAAATAGAAACGTAAAAATACGTCTAATGTTTTACTTAAACATTAAGCTAAATCTAAATAAACAAAGCGATGCTCAAGAAAAAATATGTAATGAATTAGTAAGTAGAATTTATATTAATTTAATTGAAATTAAGAAAAACATATTTATAAGTTTTAAATCCATTAAAAGAAAATAAAAGAAAACACATCCCATAAAAAGCAAATACAGAACATCTGAACTTTCGTTAAAACAAAATTCACTCATAAGAGTTCAATATGCTTAGTGTAATAAAAATAATAAAATTAGTTACTTTTGAAAAATTAAGGTTCAGTAAACTGAGCTTCCTTTTTAAGAAATAGATAATTTTGTTTAGTGTGATAAATTAATTATAAAATAATTTTTTTAGGTATATCATTATTTATTAATTATATAAAAACTGAGTACTTAAAAAAAGAAACTAGTTGTATTTCTATTCTAAAAAGCTTATAATTGAAAATTAATCATTAAACTATTTGAAAATTGAAAAAAATTGAATTCAAAAAATTTGAAAATTGAAAAAGTTGTGCTTCATTTAATGAAATTCTTTAAGAATTTAAAATTACTTTAATTAATGTAAACTCAAACTAATATAAAATTATTTTAATTAAACATCGAAGTAAAATGACTATTTTTATATAACTTTTATTGCAAGGTAAAAATACAATCATAAATAAAATTTTGCACAACGTTTTTTGTGATTGCAAATATCATTCTAATTAGAAATTTTTTTCTTACTTTCTTTTCAAAGTGAGCAATTTAAGAAATCCTTAATTTTCTTTTAATTCTAAAACTATAATGTTTTGTTTTTCAAGATGACATAAATGTTTACATTTTATTCACAAATTAAAGAATGGAACTATGTGTAATAAAACATTATAAATGAACATATTATTATTTGTTTTCGTGTTGATTAATTTTAGATTTGAAATTCTCTAATATATAATTTCCTTTTCTATGGAATATTATTAGTTTGATGACTTGAATAATATTTTTTAATCTAAACGTGTTTACGTGTTTGTTAATGAGAAATACAAACATTAATTTTAGGTTATATAAAAAATGTAGAAAGCAGACACTTTTATTTTGTGTCTAGTACAAAAATTGTTCACATAATTGAAGAAACGAGATAAACAAAGACCACCAGATTTGCTTAATATGATTAGAAAAGATCACAATTATAAAAAATTTAAACTGATGCTAAAACTGGAAGACAAATTTCAATAAAAATCACTCTCATAAATTTTATTTGATATATATATATATATATATATATATATATATATATATATATATATATATATATATATATATATATATATATATATATATATATATATATATATATATATATATATATATATATATATATATATATATATATATATATATATATATATATATTATTATTATTATTATTATTATTATTATTATTATTATTATTATTATATATGTGTGTGTGTGTGTGTTATAATACACTCACCTTAATATAAACTTTTTCTTTTTTTATATGTGTATATAATGAAGATTATGGTGAATATTGTACTAACGTGATTATTGAAAAAACATAAATCTGCAAAATACTGTTTTATAAATTAAAATAAATTCAAAATTATATTATCAAAAATTTTTTGGCTCATTATTGTTTTTTGAAAGTAAGGTATTTGTTTATAAGAAGTATTGCATAAAATATGCATATTATGTACACATTTTTCTTAGTTAATTCTAGAGTAAAACGAAGAATGATATGAATAATGTCCTAATTTGTAATTAATATTAGCTAAATCAAACTCATTTTTACATTCTGACATTTGATATAGGATAAAAAAATCGACATATAAAGCTTGTGGTATTTTCTTTACATTTTTTATGCTTTTGTTACAAACATTTTAAATATTTTTCCATAAGAAATATTACATAATTTATTAAAAACCATTAACAGTTACCTTCAATAAATCGGTCACGTAATCATATCTACAAACATACTGTGTTATCTTCTTCAAATAGACTTGTACTTATCTAATCAATTTCTTATGGCAGTTGATAAGAATACTTAACATTGTTGCGAAATGTGAATCAACAAAAATAATTTTTCTCCTCGCTATTTAAAAATCACATTTACTTCTACATTAGTACTTTGCATTTGGAAAACTGGCGTCAGATTATTTGTAAAAACAAGGTTTCCTTTCGAGTTGTATAAGGAAAATGATGAAAAATGAAAAAATGTAGGAGGGAGAGAATGTATTTGTATAAATGCTCCTACATTTTATGTTTGTATTTTCTTGTTAAAACGCTATTTAAGAATAGTCACAAACAACTATTTAACAGAAACAAGGAATACATATTTATGGTAATAACAGTTTATCCAACAGCAAAGTTTTCTCCACTAATAATATAAAGCACAGAAATTAAATTATACTAACATTATTCTAATCATACATCCTTTTACTTGAAACTACAAAGCTTACCCGAAAAATCACTCCTTTAAAATTAATTATAGCTTAATCCAAGTTTTATATATAAATGAAGAATTAGAATATTTAAATTTTTAATGTGTTTGAATTTAAAAAATTTTTCCTGATTATTACAAGCTGAAAAAGAAAGAAAATTTAGACCATTGAAGAAAGATAAACTTGTAACGTTTATAGTATATATCATCAGTCTCTAATTATTTTCAATTATAATGAAATTAATCTAGAATTGTGTATTTCAAGAATGAAGTAAAGTAAGTCTTATTCAAGACTTCTACGCTTTTAATTAATCAAATAAATTAATTTTTTTCTAAATTTATTTAATATGTGAACCTTTAAAACTACTTAATATACTTTGAAAATGGTACAAATGAAATCTTTCAAATATATTTTACTTTTAATTATTCATATCATGAGAAATTGCAGTAAGGTGTTTTAAAAGAAATCCATTTGTTTGTAAATATTTACACATGTATACCTATACAAATATTTATACCTGTATCTTATAGATATTAATATCTTTTCATTTTAATATATCTTTAAATATGTTTAAAAAAGGAAGTAATTACAATATTCTAATTAATTTAATTAGAACAATTTTAAGACAATTGTTTAAAATATTGCACAATCTGCAATGATACATTCATTTTTTAATAAATATGTTGTTGATATATTAAAAAAAATAAAAATGTATTTCAAAATATTTGAATTTCTAAAGTACTCAAACTAAAATTAACATAAACTTTTATATTTACATCTTTATAAACATATATGGCAATTACATATATTTTATATTTAAATCAAAAGACAAGGTGTTGTACAAGTGTTTGTTTTTATGATAAAACTGTTTATATATAGATAAAAAAAATTTTTTTTTGAGCTCCAGAAGACACAAATTCTATGGGAAATCAAAAAGTACTAAAAATGTCTTCTTTTCAAGAAAGCCAAAAACTCCTTGTTGTCAGTCGAAATTGTTATAAGAACAAGTTGCTCTTTTAATACTTTTTAAAAATAACTTTACAGTTTTGTTCCAGCTTAACAACATAAGCAGATTTATTTTTACAAACAATTTTTCGGGAAATTACAACTTAAGGAAAAACCTATATTTAAAGATTAATCTGAAATCGCATTCTTTAAGATTTAAATGTTTATTTTTATTTTGTAATTTTTAGGAAATATTAAAAATGTCCAAAAATGTTAGAAAAGAGATACAAATTTATGATAAATCATAAATTTGTCATTTTAGATCCCATGAATTCACAGTATTAAATTGGCTTCTTTTAAATTAATTCTAAAAGTTTTCAGTTAAATATCAGAACACAAAACTATTGTAAAGAATATTAAATTAAAATGAGAATACCATTAAGAGAGTGCATAATAAATGCTTCATTTTATTTACCAGCTTCCTTGTACAAAATATACTTCTTAAATTTGTGTTTAGAAAGTTATTTGTTTATTTTATTGTTAGATGAAAATTTATTTTGTATTCAAACAGAGTAAGTCCGGTTATTTCATATTTATGATAGATCAACTAGTCAAAACATAATATCTAATTTAAGTAAAATGAGATAGATTTTAACTTAAAAATCTAAGATAAATTTCTGTATCAATTAATTCTATTCAACATAAATCAAAAGATTTATACTGATCAGCTTAATCAGTGATATTATGATGCAGTTTAAACAGTGATACGACATAATAATGAGTTCCATTTATAAAGTATGTTATGTCAAATATTCAGAAATCATATAATTGACAAATGTTTTGACCAGAATAAAATTTAATGAAATTCAACTTCATTCGATATTTGCTACATAACCTAATAATATTTATAGTTAATAATTTTAAGATTATTTAGTACGCAATCCTAAAAGGAATTCATTTTATAATTATTAAAAATATAAATTTAACTGCTGAATTAACTACATGTTTTCAAGCCTAATATATTTTGGTAAAGCCAAGAAATAACCCTAAGAATTTTAATGTTATTGAAACTGAGTTTTTTATTTACATACATAATTTTATTTTAATGTGTAAATTCATGAAAATTAATTAATCTCAATTGTTATTTGGTAATAAACAATTTATATTTTGCTTGCTGATTATGGACATAATATTTCCTCATATACCTTATAAATGTGAGTTCTTTTTAATTTGTTAATTTATTTTTAATTTTGGTTAATAAAAAGAGAAAAGAAATAGTGTGAAAGCATGTAGTAAAATATTAAAATAAGCTTCTGAGAGTTTACGTTATATCGAAATGTTCGTTAACCGTTACATGAAAAAGATATGTTTCATATAAATACTTTATACGTTATCTATCTAATGTATCTATATATATCTATAAATAAATAAATAAATATATATATATATATATATATATATATATATATATATATATATATATATATATATATATATATATATATATATATATATATATATATTGTATACTTGGGAAGCATTTAATATTGGTAGCACATTGAAAATAATTATTTTAAATGGTGAAATTAATTATAAAACAACAGATTTTATCAATATATACTAATTAATATAAATTTTGTTATAATTTTCCAACACTATTTTACAACTTTATATTTAGAACAAAATTTAGTTTTATAAGTTTGCATGCATATATACATACATTTTAATTTTAATATATATCTATAGGTAATTTGAGAGAAAAATAATATTTCTCTAAAATAAATAGTTTTTTTATCCGCAACTGAGAATCTAAGCAATATGCTCCTAGTTAATATAAATAGTAGAGAAAAATTATAGTAAGCATAAATTTTAAATAACAAAGTCTGAAAATCTAACATTAATTACTTAAATCTAGGATTATTTTATTATGATGTAATCATTATCTCAAAATTAAAAAATTAATTGCGTAAAATTAGTTTTTTTATATTATCTTATTACTATCATATTGTATGATTATCAATTTCAGATTACATTCGTTATAAATAGACTCATCGGATTATAATTTGGAGATTCATGGTTAGAAGAGAATTTTCTTATGAAGACGAACATTTTATACATGTCAAGAAATTTGAAAAGATAATTTATGACAGAGATTTTTAGATTTTAATTTAAATGTGAAAAGTATATAAATGGATTTAAAATGAAACACATTAATTCATCACCCCGAAAATTGCCCTTGAAAATTTTTTCGACAACAAAATTAAAGCTATCAAAAAGACATGACTTTGAAGATATACTAAATATAGAAATAATACCGGCAAAAATTGATAGCTTACTTCTTTTTAAAAATGATATAGGAGATTAAAATTTCTGCATAATTTATATAAAGCCTAAAAGATATAAAAATTAAAATAGGGATTTAAATTCTTAATTTAGGACTAATCGAGTTAATAGCATTTAATTAATTATAAAATAAAGGAGACTTAGTTTTTCGCTTATGATTAACCGAAAAAGTGAATATTTTTATGTTATTACTAAAATTTTGAATTTTTGTTGAGTTAAAAATGAAAAAAACTCGCAATCATTAAATCTAAGAAAATATTTTAGTAAAAATTAATTAATTAGTATTACAATTTAAATATGGATTATTTTGGTACGAATTTAATAAAGTTGATACTATTAAGTGATAATTATTAATTCTGTATCGATGTAATATATTTTTATATGTTTAGAAACCATTAAAAATTAATTTAAAAATAATATATACGAATATGTAATTTTTTCTATAATTTACAATTTTCACATTAATTCGATTATCTCTTAAAATTTTTTAATTTTCAGCTTGATTGCTATTTTATACATTAACATTTAAAACGGTTTTTTTTTCTTTTATTTCAGTAATGCATTTACATGAGATAAGATTATAATACAAAATCTAAATAAAATAAAATCAAGGTGCAAAATCACATTACCTTGACCAAGATGGTGTCCCATTCCATCCGAGCAATATGGATGTTGCAAGCCAGATATAGCAGGATCTAGTAGTCCCCAGTGGCTGGTCATCTCGGGCCTCAGATAACCATGGCCGGAAGAAGCAAAAGATGAAAATCCCGCCGCTCGGTTGAGCTCATTTTGGTCACACCCACCCGCTTGAGAGGTAGCAGACATCAGAGAGTTTTGAGCAAGGTTCAGACCTGAAGCCAACGCCGATATTCCGTAACCAGACCCTTGTTGATGGTCATGAACACTCGGAGGCTGGGAACTTGACCAGTGATGGCTACTTTGCGATACCATTGACTGATGATTTCCCATGCTCTGTCCTGCAGTGACATAAGGAATCATCGCTAAGCTTCCCGTAGAAGATGCGTACAGAGCGGCAGAGGATGGGGAAGATGGATCAACCCCGTATCCCGATGACGGTTTGCCCGGGTACAAATCTCTCCCTGAATAGGAAGGTGGGGAGGAATAATTGCCAGCCATGCTGTAAGGAGCCATGCTGCCAAACGTACTGACCATGACTGTATCACTGGCGTTGCTAATGGATGGAGCTCGTTCTCTATCCCTTTCGCCGTCAGGTGGCGCCGGATTCGTGGAATGCTCGGGTTGTCGCGACTGGACGACCCCAAGGCAGGGTTTGCGACTCAGTTCCCGCCCCTCGTTTTCTGAAGTAGGAGGGGAAGAGGAAGCAGAATGGCTGTATGCTTCCACAGAAAGGCGGGGCTCTTCATCTACTTTATGGTTTTTCATTGGTTGCCTGTGGTCATTTTCAATGACGGATGGAAGCGTCTGGTAAGCCCAAGAGTCGCCAGGGACAAAGTGGGCGTTGTCTGCTTGCCACGCTTGAGACGGTTTTGAATTGCCGGTTTTGTTTTTGTTTTCATCCCAAGACGTCTCGACCGGTGTTTTTGAATTTTCGGAATCACGTTTCAATTTTTTTGGATGGAAATGGTCGGATCCCTTCATCTCCACAAAAGATGACGTCATGTCTCTGTGATTATTAATTCTCGATATCTGTGCAAGGGTGTAATTAAAATTAGTTTCCTGCACCATGGAATCAGAAGATTGATTTTCATGTTTTATGTTTAAATGAGAATTCTGATATGTTGTTGGAATAGAATGACTATCACTGTTTTGAATATCATGATCATTTGATGCTAACCAAAAACATGGTAATGTTGATGTTCTTATCTCCGTGCTAACTCTTTCGCAATGTATTTGTCCATTCGTCAACGATTTCTCTTGTTTCTTATTCCACTCTTCAATATGGACTTCATGGGATTCTCTAATGCCTCTAGAACCAGAATAGATATTTGATTGACCAACGCTTTCTTCGACAATTGAATGCCTCAGCCATTCATCCACGTGTGTTTGTGGTTCATTCAATTTACTCGAATTCCAATTATCTTGAATGTCAATTTTGGATTGTGAATGAAAAGCGTTTTCGGAAGGTGAGTGATGCTGCATTTCTTTACTATTTTCATATTTCTCCCAGGTAATATTCTTGGTACTTCCTTTGGTCTTTCCTTGTTCATCTGTCCGTTCAACATGTCTAATTCTATCCCTCTCACTAAACTGTGTAGTTCGGTTCTCATTCTCTTGTTCCAAATAATCGAACCATAAGTTTTTGACAGCTGGAGGTACAATATTGTAATCTTCAGCAACAAGAACATTTGGAGTGCCATGATCCAATTCATTTGATTTTAAATTCCAAACATCTGTGGATGCTTTCTTATTAATATGTGAATCAGAAAGAATGTTGTCTTCTCTGGACAAGGTTTCTATATCCACAGAAGCTTCTTCAATGCTAGAAGCTTCAGTTGTTATGCTACATTTTCCACTAAAATTAATCATCTGATGTACGAAATTTCGTTCCACATGTTCATTTTGTGATTGCTCATTCGCGCTGTTCTTAAGACTTTCCTGCTTAATAAGAGCTACAGCACCTTCACAAGGTGCTGAGCTTTTAGCAAAGGAATTAGAATGAGCAGGCTCAAGAACAAAACAACCATCTACAGTCTTGAATGGTATTCTTGGTGGTGAATGTTGATGAGCTTCATGGTTGTTGACGATAGGCAAAGTTGATTCAGTACTTATGGAAATCTCATTCTTATTCTGACGGATTCCGTGGTTGATTGTCATTGTTACAGTTGACTGAGATAATGATACTGGTTCATTTCTTTCGTAACTTTTATAACCAGAAACGGTATTGTAGTCTAAGAAATCAGACTTCATACTGGAGTATCTTAACATATGCCCGCTTGAACTGACTGGACTGTATTGGGATTCGGCTATTTCCTTCAATATACTGTGGTAGTTTTTAGATGCTTCGCTTTCATCTTCGCCTGGGTAAGACTCAGAACTTGATGCTTCTGGAGGAGCTTCCATTCTTCGGTGTATTAGCTTTATTCTTAGATTGCCTGAAATTTAGAAAGTAATGATATTCTTAGCGTCGCACCTTTCTCAGGTGGATTTAAATTTTAAAATTATGAATTGTATAGTGCTATATAAAAATTGTATATTCAATTCAGATAAAAAAAAGTATGCATAAATGAAAACAGATACAATTTTTTCTTTAAAGTAGAAAAGAAAGATATTTGAATACTCATATAGGCAGGTATATATTAAATCAAACCTAGTTTTCTACTCCTAAATACTTTCCTTTTTCATTAATGATAAACAAATTTAACACATACTTAACAATAACTTAAAATGTGTTTAAAATTTAACATTTTATTTTTTTATATATAATATCAGAAAGATAAAATATTAAAATACACGAATATATTTTTTATCTGCACGTTATAAAGAAATTTTTAAATAATCATAAATTTTGCATTAAAATCATATAATAATTAATTTTTGATTAAATGGAACTTATGTTTTAATTAAATGTTTGTTCGAAACTGTAATAAAAAAGAACAAATTTTTTTTTACATAAAACTTCTTTAATAATGTATTTAATAATATTTCATACACACGATTTTTTTTTAAATTTCTATTACTAAATTGTTGCTAATAAGAGTTCTAAAGAAATACCACTGTGTATTTACTCATATTGTATAATAAACATTTATATTTATCATTTAAAACTTTTTATAATAAATTGATCTAAAAATTTCAATATTTTTGTCTATTAATTTTTTAATACATTTTTTTTATTTAATTTTTATTCAGAAATTTTATACTTTTGTCATAAAATTACAACTACATGTTGCTTCCTTATACTGAAAATTACTCGATGAATAATTTTTCATAATTTTTTCAAATTACAATGTTAAAATTTGCCTTTTCTGAAATTGTTATAAATGGGACAAAAATTAAATAAATAAATTTATTTTAAATTGTTTCACAACCTTTCTTTTATTAAATCATTTTTGCAAATGTGTTTTAAAATATTTCAATGTAAGTAATTTTGCATTATATAAACATAAAATACGAAATAACATAAGCAAATTCTGCATACACATTATGATATTTTAAATATGTGATTTCTATAAATGGGGAAAAAGAAATTCAGGTATGTAATTTTTAATATCCCACAATATTTAAAGATTTTATAAGGACCCAAGAAAATTTTATGTAAGCTAATTTTAACTGTCTTGAAATTTCTACATGTAATAAATGATTTTAATTCAAATATATAAATTCGTAAACATGCAAGCTGTAAGGAATTTTATATTGTAATTTTAGAACTATATTTTACAAATTGGTTCTCCCCCTAATACAAACAATGAATAATCTTTTAAAAATTACTAAAAAGAAATTTATCTTTTAAAAAATATTATAAAATTTACAAAAATTCAAAATTTTCTTTTTAAATTCATTCATTTAAAAATACTTTTATGTGCTAAATTTATGTGATCATCAAGCATAAATTTTTTATTAAATAGAATTAACATTATAAGCAGTAGAATGAAAAGCATAAGTAACCACATAAACATATATGGTTAATAATTGTGATTGAGTGTGTATAGAACTGGCCATCTGCAATGAGTATATTTAATAAATAAGATTTTTTGACTAATGTGTTTAATTTAAACAAAAATTAAATTTAATACATAATTAATTAATTAATAAAAGGGGTTCGTTACTAATTCACAATAATTGCTGCTAACGTTAAAGGCAAATAATCATAATTATTGTAAAATTAAGAGTTTTAATTATTTTTAAATTAGGAACAATTAATAAAATATAAGTAATGAAAACAATGTATTTAAACGTGTGGATTAATTAAAAACTTATTGAGAGTGTTGTTTTAAAGTAACTTTTTTATTTTAAATTCTTATAATATATTATTTTAACTATCCTATAGATAATTATAGAGTTGAAAACAATTCAATAAAAATTATTATTAATTTTTTTCTTTTTTTACTTTCTTAAATGTATTTTAAAAATATATTTCTAATTAATATTATTAAAAAGTAAGTGGTGTTTTTTTCTGTTAAATTTATTAATAACATATATAATAATGCAAATTATCTTAATCGTTATGAAAAGAACTTTCAATTTTTTTTGTTAATTGACTTATACTGTATTATTCTACTGAACAACACAAAATTCATGTGTGATGAATGAAACGTACTAAATATGTGTTGCATAGTTGGTAACGTATGAATCTGCAATATTTAATATAGTAGACTGTAATGCTATTAAATTAAAAAAAAAATATGTATTGTATGAGTTGGCACTTGGGAATCGGTCATAGTTAATACAATGCAAGAGATCATGGGAAACATTTTAAATGTTGCTGTTTCTAAAAGTGTCACTAAAAGTTTTTTCCTTCATATTGATCAATAATTTTTTTTTTTGTATATTCAAGTTAAAAAGAATAAATTGGTAAAAATATCTTTTTTTTTTCACATTGCAGTAATATTAAAATTGCGCAAAATAGCAAACTGATTTATTTAATCTATAGTTGGCCAGTTTAAAAAAATATTCATATTGTAAATTAATAAAACTATTAGCAAATATCTTATAAGTCACTGTTTTAAAATTACATGTTTTATTGAAGCTAAATAAGAGTAAAATTTTGGAATTACTTAAAAATTCTGAAAAATATATAAAATTTTTTGTTGAAATTGCATAATTTTGCATATGATACCTGAACTATCATAACATCAGTTTTTATTATTAGGAAATATTTACCCAATCTAAATATGCGTGCTACTTTCTTATCAGCTGGAATTTTTCTTGTCTTTTTGTCATAGTAAAAAAACAATTTTTTTTACCTTTATGTAGTTATAAGAGTATAACTAAATAAGTTTCAAAAATTTATTTTACTGTCCTGCAAACTCTGCTAAATAGAGACTGAAATGATAATAAAGTTTGACAGTCACAAATAGAAAATTTATTTTAAGTTTAACAAAAAAACAACAACAATAAAATTTATAAGAGAAGATAAAGTGTAAATTAAGGGCTTACACATAAAATGTTAATCGTAAGTGAAAGTATAGAATTGACACAGAGACATGCAAAATTATATTAAGTTGTCGTAAGCTGTATGTATTAAATTAAAGAATATAATTATATTTTCAATGCTTTTAACTTATTTTAATATCTAGACGTATTTAATAATCAAAAATTTAATATTTTTTTATTATTCACACATAGAAAGAAAATTAAAATAAAACAAAAATCGTTGGTATAGTAACATATAAACAGACATTAAGGATTGGCTCTTTTAGGGCGACAATTTAAAATAATATAAAATTTAAGCACAAAATTTTTAAAATTAATATATATAAGAATTATTCATATATTTACCAAATAATGACTTAATTTTATTAGATGTGTATCACAGTAATCACATAATATTTACTTAAAAAGATAAGTTATGGTCCATCTAAACATTAGATTACTTAAAAAATATAAGTAATATTAATGTAAAAAGATTAGTTAAATAAAAAAACAATATATATATATATATATATATATATATATATATATATATATATATATATATATATATATATATATATATATATATATATATATATATATATAGTACATTAAAATATCATAATTATAGATTTAAATTTACTTAAATGAATATTTTACTGATTCCTCATATTTATTGAATCGATAATATGTGTTTTGCATATTTTATTGAGTATACTCTATTGTTAAATTAACTAGCTTCTTTATTATATTTTATTATTAAAACATAACGGTAAAAGACTAAACTCAGTGGCCCGACAACTCATATGGAGGCCAAGGCCTACAGAGCCATATCGGTTTACTTGACCGAGGTCCCTGGGTTATTGAGCATATGTCCCGGTTGGGTGGTCAGCCTAATGAGAAAAGACATAATTCCTAAACATATTTTTTAATGAGATTAGTATTTCTATACACAAATTTTAGTCATAAATCAATTTTATTTAAAATTTGGTACGTTGAAGTTCACCTAAAAATATATAACACATTTAGTTTATTAAAGCCTTTTTATTCTTAATCAACTTTCCAATTAATATCCAATTCCTTTTTTATGAATTTTATAATATTCTCAATGGATCAATTTCATTCTCTTATTAAACTGTATTTTAAAAATGTGGTTCATCTTCTTACAATCATATATATATATATATGCATATATATATATATATATATATATATATATATATATATATATATATATATATATATATATATATATATATATATATATATATATATATATATATATATATATCGCATCGATGGTTATAAACTTTTTTCTCACTTATGAGTAAAGAATACTTAGAATTATGAGAGTGTTTACTCTGTCTTACAAAATTACCTTCTGGATTAAAAGTGATATTGTCTTTTATAATTCGTGTATTGTCTTTGGTAATTCATATTATGGAAATTATGTGATTTTATTTCATATATAAATAGTTTAAATAATATGGTATGAAAATGACAATAGGTTTAATATTATTTCAATTATTGTTATTACTGTTTTCTTCAGATCTTCAGATGGGAATTTGAAATTTATGAATTTTCATATCATCAAAATATTAGAAAAAATATAAAAATTTAGAACTTAATTTTTCTATTATTAAAATTCTATAAAATTTAAGAATAATAGGAATAGAACAGAAAATTCTTTTAAAAATCAATGTGATTGATCTGTATTAATATTCAGGTTGAAATTTTCACTCTCGAACAAATAGTATTTTGAATTATTGTGTTATTACTTTTCTCACAATAAGCTTAGAAAAACGTAAACATTATTAATTCTTTGTAGTCTCTATGTTCATTGATTACAATGGTTTTGTTAGCTTTCTAATTCCAGTCATTTTTTAACTTTAAAGGGCTAATATTGTAGGGATTTACCGTTAAAAATAGCTCTCAAACCAGTTCAAGCCTCTAAGACCAAGGTATAAATCAAATTTATACCTCTTAATTAAGAAAAGTGCTTATCTTTCGACTATCACCAATTTTTCTAAGCAGTGAAATTATAATATTAATGAAGGGCAAGCCTAAAATACGATAGCACTTATTTTCTCATACATTTTGTTACAAATATAATTACAAGGGTAGTCCTTTTTATATTATTTAAAATCAATGCATTACAATATCCTTTTAAATTAAAATGTTTGAAATAACTGGCATAAATGGCAAGTAATATATTAAAAAGTTAACATTTTTGTAAAGAATTACATTTACTCATTAAAATATAAAAAAGAGGCTTATATTATTATACACTTGTTAAAATAAATTATTAATAAACAATCTGAAGTTACTGAAATTAAAAGTGCTTCAGGATTACATAAAATTATAGTTTTGGAAATGCGTTTGTTATTAGTTTTGTATAATCAATGCTATATTTTCTGAAACTAAATTCTATATTACATTATAAAAATATTCTCCAACACTTGCATGGGAAATGATGAATATTAATTTAAATTAGCAGCTAAATTTGTTAAAATTCATTAATAATTTGCATGTAGAATGAATGTTGTAAGAATAAGTTAACTGTAACAACAAAGTTTGCTTTCTTTAACTTATTGTATTAGGAAAATTGTTTTAATATTTGCTCTATTTTTAAGACTTTACATATCTATAAATGACACTTATAGTAAACAATTTGAATAAATGTCTAATCAAAGTATACATATTTGATTTTTTGATAAAAAAATAATTTTTCTTACACAAAAGAATTTTGTATTTATTTATCAGCAAATTATTTATATTTTTTTAATAATTTTATAGAAAATTCAATGGTATAAAAGTATAGTTTTATAAAGCAACATATATACAAAAAATGAATACAAATTGAGAAAAATTCTACATTCATAACAACAAATTTAACTACTCATTTTGTAAAATTACATTCTTTAAGAATTTTTTAGTATTTGGAGGCCTATTAAAATGAAAATTCAAAATCTAATTCTGTGAGTTTCGATATATTCTACAAATATTTGAAACTGCATAATGAATATTATATTAGAAGAAAACTGGTTTTGTTTATTTTGTTCTTTAATTTTCATATTCATTTAAAAAATTATCATCAATTCCAAGAAAGAAAAACTTGGTTATTTGTATTATGCTTAGGGTCTACATTTAAAAAGTCAAATAAAACAGTTTTTCTTAAAAGAACATAAGAGGAAATACTATGAAATCAAAAATATTTATTTTCGAATTATTATCCATTTTAAAATTTTAACTAATGATTTTACATAATAGTTAATTCCCATTATAGTTTAGTTTATGGGGATTTTGATCCTAAATTTAAGGTTATAACTTGAGACTTTTAAGAGTTTATTGAACATGTTGTATTTAACAGAAGTAACTTACTATTAGTATTGGTAAAATGTAATTAAGAATCTACAAATTCTTGTCACACTGTTTCAAAATTATATGAAACATGAAACAAATTTTATTTATTATAATGCGAAAAAGTACCATAAACTGGACTTTTCATCTGAGAAAAAAAGTATTCCTTCGAGTATATTTATCTGTTGCAGTATTTGTTAATATTTTATAAAGATGAATTATATATCAAAACAACATTTTGAGATAACTAACGATACTTTTATAAAAATGTGTTAATATCTGAATTAAAATAGAATAAATCTCTAAGAAAATCTTCAGCCAAAAGAAGAATATAGATTAATGAAATGCATGTTATTTTCTCCATTTACGTATTTTGCATGCTAATATTTTTGTTATAGGTATTTTTATTTATAAAAGTTGTTCCTAAAAGTATATTTCAAAATCAAAACAATATAACATAAAATATAAACTAGTAAACGAGACGCTATTAATTAAAAAATTCCCTCAAAATTTTCTCAGAAGAAATGACAGTTGCGAAAACAACAATATGTTGAATATCAATATTTTTATTCGTCACTTTTTATGAACATAATATTATCTGTAGTATATAGAAAATGTATGCTGCTTAAAATAAGACATGATTAATATAACCATAGAAAAGAGTTAATTACATAAGAAGCGATTTAAATACTATTAATTTATATTTAATTTATGGTATTAATAACTTGCCACCCACCCGGTCTAGAGATCAGAATGCATGATTGCAGAAAGGGAGGTCCTGGATTCGAATCCCTGCTCGGGCATGGATGTACTTCCTCTCTCTCTATCTATCCTGTCTTTGTCCTTTCCTTGTATGAATGGGTTGTGAATGGTTGCCTACCCTATAAACGGGTGCCTATGGCATGTGTGTACTGAGGAAGTCGGACTCCACACCAAAATATGGTTCAGTTGGAAAAGTGGAGCAGCACACCCCATGATGCCAGCCTTGCTGGTACAAGACCACAAAATAGATAATTGTTGCATATAAATAATCATCTCTGTCATGTTTCATAACAAATAATTGTATACTTAAAAATATATTACCTTCGTCTTGAAGACTTTATTGGCACTAATAATATGAATATTCTCATAAAATTTGATGGATAATATATGAACTTGGATAATAAGAGTTGCCATGTTGATATATGACATTTTGGACCATGAATGAGAATTACCATGCTCATATGACTGAACATAGAACATTTTGTGTTCATTTATAGCATTGCCATGAAATGGCACTTGACAAGTATCGGTAATACATAAGGCATGCCTTAAAATGTGCTCATATTGTCATCAATTAACATGTAATGAATCGGATCATAGGTTTAATTTAGATTGCGGATCTAAATCAATTCAATTTACTTGTTAGAAAATTATTTCACTTCCATTCACCCAACAAATTAGGTCAGTTTGAATTTATTTAATATAATTAATATCCAAAAGAACTTTTTCATCCAGAAAGAACAAAATGGATATTCTTAATTTTCTTACTTTTATTTTATGAATTAATTTCTTGAACAACAAGCATAATTAGAATTCAGTATGTTTTATAATTTGAAAAACTTTTGATTTTGGAGAAATTTATGAACAAGCGATATAAGTCTATGAAAAAGTTACGAAATCTATGAATATTCGATATCATATTGGGTAAGAAAAGGTATTTTTTTCCATCACAGAATTTCTTTTAAAAAAGAAGAGCTAAGGAAGAAACTTTTAATTTCTTTAATTCAATGAACTATTTTGGGTATAACAAATACACGCAAGATAAAAATACTTTTTAAGTCATAAATTATACAAATTTATAGTAAAACATGTGAGGCAATATATGTACAGAGAGATAGCTTTGATTCCAAGTAAATTTTCAATTACATTTAGTCTTAATACATCTATATTATTTTATATACTTTTATTTTCGAAACATTTTTAAAGCTATCAAAACATTGTAATTTCTAAGAAATGCAGGAAACATCAATTTCTTTATTTCTTGACTGCTTAGTTTCTTTTTAATGAATATATGAAATATTTTAAGTCAAAGATTATTGTAAACGTTAGAAGGCAACATGAATAGAGATATTGCCTTTCAGAATAGAAATAAGAGCAATATATTTAAAGCATAATGGAAATCAAAGATTTTGTTTAAATTAATAACTGATATTGTGCAATGATTTAAAAAATGCAAGTCCTTTCTAATTCAATTATTATTGAGAGCAATTAAAATTATGTATTGAAAAAGAGATCTTCAAATCTTAAAAAATAATAAGGATATAATGTGTATTAATTTCTTTCTTTATTTTGTTTATTTATTCTAAATGTTAATTTATTCTAAAACGTTACTAAAATTAACGATATATTTAAGAATAAACAAATAGCATTGTTGTTGCACCAGGGTACTTCTCTATACCTAGTCCTGAGTTGGAATCTACCAGTTAGATAGATGCAACCGGGTGAAGTCTTCATGATTTTGAAGTAGGGACAAAGACCCCTAATACTTGGTCTGCCACCCCCAGAGGTATCATTTCCCTTGGAGGACATTGCGACCACGTCCAGTTTTAACAGGACCCAACCACCTTTAGCAAACATGAGTGATCTTCGGTCGGCCGAGATTCGAACTCACTACCATCCGACAAAGAGTCCGATACCCTAACCAACCAGGCCCCTGCGGCCCTACAAAAGGCATTATAGCAGCTATATTTAATATTTTCCAGTAAAATTCAGGATGTAAGGAATCCAAACTTGTGAGAAGTGCTTGTGAATAAGAGATTAGTAAACACTACTTTTTTAATTGTGGTTTCATGAAAAATTAATTTCATTATACTTAGAGATCAATAATTTCAATCACTTAAACTAAACTAAAATTGAATTGAATTTCAATCATAATGTGTCAAAGTTTACGAATAATTTTTCCTATATACTTGTAGCAAACCATAGATTACTGCGAGTTCAAAATAACATCTAATTTAGTAGAGAAAACTCTTGTAGTTATAAGGAACGATAGAGATATGAAAGCAAAATAATTATTATTGCCCTTTTATTTTCCAATAAAAGGTGTGAGTAGGATGTGTGTATACACATTTTATCCTTCTAATCATTGCAATATTTTTTCCGATTACTTTTTCAAACCAAAGCGTAGTTTTCATACCCCAAATACTCAAGAATTAAATCCTTGTTTAAAATTCAGAGCAGTAAAGTAATAAATTTTGGTGTTGGTCTACCCAGATATAAATATATATATATATATATATATATATATATATATATATATATATATATATATATATATATATATATATATATATATATATATATATATATATATATATATATATATATCTTATATATATTATCTTTATATAGATATAAAGATGATATGTATAGTAATGGGAAAGGAGAAGCTTCCATTGATCCAAGGATCTGGGGCACCAAAGGGAGATATAAAGATATAAAGAAAGATTACTCTATTAGTTAATTTTTTCATATTAAATTCTTAGGTGTCTGATCTTTCTTCGTTAATTTAATATGAAAGTTGTAAGTGGTAATAAGAAATTACGGTTGGTCTTCCGTCCGAAAGAGAGGGATTCGATTCCCATTGCCACCAAAGACATGTCGAGTACATGCGATATACGTGCTCGTTAAATCTATGGAATAGGAAGTCCTGTGGTCGGTCGTTGAGCAGTTACCATGGGGATAATGGTCTGGAGAAAATTTCCTTCCCCTTCAGATCATTGTCAAAATTGAGGGAGTGGATCCTCTGGTGGTGCCATCTGTCAGAGAAGTTTTGAGCAAAATTGTACTTTCACCTTCGTGTTGCTCTGGTTAAATGAAAGACTCAGCCTACTGATTTAAATTCGCATAGCCAACGGTATAGCGAACTTGGCCTATCCAAGTATCATAAGTAACAACAAGAAATTACGGGTTCCAATGAGTTAATAAGAAATAAATGAATAGCTGTTATAGGATCTCATAAAACTGCTGAATATAATGCAAGTTAGTATTAACACTATTTGATTACAGATTCAAATTCATATTATGTAGTAAAGCCTACACAATTATGGAATTAAATCAATTTGAGAAATCAATCTGTAGAATCTGCGATACATTTGAAATTTACCATCCAATCTTATTTAATGAAATTGTAACTCATCTGCATAAAAAAAAGATTATTCTAGTCAACTAGTCTCTTACAAATATGTTTATGAGGTGCTAAGGCCTCATAAACATATTTGTAAGAGACTAGTTGCATACGAGTATAAAGGTATACGAGAATAAAGCCATACGAGCTGGTCTTTTCTTGCTATAGTTGTGAACATTGAACATCCCTTGCGCTATTCTTACAAACGTATCTGTTTTTCTTTCCCTTTTAGTTGACTTTTGTTGGTGTTACTTGAACCATGCTGCTTGTTAGTTCATTCTGACTGCTATAAGCAGACGTTTCTCAACCACTACTTGATTCAAAGAAGTTAGCGTGACTATTCTTATCTCAGATATATTGTTATCTTTAAAATTACGTAATATGTAGTTTTCTCAAAAAAAGATAATTCATACAAAAAGTTTAAAAATAATATTTTCAGTATATTTTTAAATAAAAATGATTTTTTTCGTATTACAATATAATTTAATATTTTTTTATCTTCTCAAATTCGTTACGTATCTTCTTTAATTTACTCTTAACAAATGGTTGTACACTTCTAAAAACAATTTTTTTATTTCAATGCAAAATCTATAGTTATATAGATGGAATGAAAAATAAAAAAATCTGTTTTCTTTTGAATTTCAATTAGAAGGAGAGTCAATTGAACAATTGGGAAACTGAAATTAATAACTTAAATTTATTCCTCCCTTAAAAAAGGAAAGTATAATTTTTTTTATTTTTTTGTGCAATTTTAGTTCAAAGCTGTATAAATTTTCTCAATAAAATTATTTTTTCATTATTTGAACCTGTTTTAATGCAGCTTTCTTTTGTAAAAAACATACATTTATATTAACAGACATATTGTTAAATAAAGTCTAATCTCAAATTTATTTTATTTTTCTAAAAAATTATCTATTAAATTTAAATGAATTAAACTACGATTTATCAGTGAATATTTTTATCAATTACGCGTATTTGACTTTTCATCCTTAAATGTTATGCCTAGATAATATATCAAAACTAAATAATTAAAAATTGTTCAGTGGTTTTATTTATTCACCTGATCATTGTAAATTAATTTTATCTTTAGAACAATTTTTTAATTATTATTTTTCGAACAATTTTTTTAATAATTATTTTTAGAACTAGTAAGTACATTTTTATTAGAAACAGATTTATGGCATTTTCATTATCAATTTCGAATAAAAACAAATTTAATTTCTATTTATACATTAATAAGAATAATTTTTAAGTACCTGTGAAAGGGTTATCTATATAGAGAAATGTAAACTGAATATTTAAAGTAACATAATTCCAATTATTGCAGAATAATTTGCATGTTGCAATAAAGCCATAATTATTTACATTCCACCATTGAAAATATAATTTTTAAATAAATGTTATAAATGCACTAAAAGTAAAAGAATTTAGTTTTTATCGAATAATTTATTTCCCAAATATCTAATTATTTATACAAATACCTAATACTGTCATAAATATTAAAATAGATTGAATTCAGCTTAGATATTTAACCTTTTCAAGAAATAACTTTTAAGACCTGTGTATGTGGCTTATGTTTACCATGCTAATTACTCTCTCTCTCTCTAACAAGCTATTTTTCAAGAAATGCTTATAACTCAAGTACATGTGAAGTAGTTATTAAGTAGTATTTAAGACTTAAGTAATTATTTTGCCGTTTTAATCAAAATATTTAGTAATCGACCTTCTATATCCTATTAATTTGATATCTTAAAATTTTGCTGATATACTGAATCATTTATCAAATAACCAAATAGTTGAAACCAGTTTTTAAGGGGAATCCTTCCTCAAAATAAATCTAGAAATGAGCTTCAGCGCCATCTAGAGCAGCTGTTTGGGGGCAGTCCCTTTTATAAAGATTGAAAGAACTGATTGGTGAATTTAAACTCATAAGCCACGCCAAAGCACCTGTTTACAAAGAAAAAATAGTTCCTAACTAAATGGGGAGGGGGCGAATTTTAAGTGGGGAATGAGTAGACCACTTAACCGCAATAGGGGTAAAGTGGACAATATAACCCCCCCCGCATTCTAATTTCGTTCAGCATGTTCGACACAGATGTTCTCCGCATACACGCTAAAAAAAAGCACTGTAATTTTACAGCAAAATGTGCTGGCGTTTTGGGCGCCAGTACAATATGCTGTAAATTTTACAGCATATTCGTAAAACTTTTACAGTTCTTTTTACTGTAATTTTTACAGCACTTTTAACTTTAATTTTTACAGCACTTTTCACTGTAATTTTTTCAGCACTTTTTACTTTAATTTTTACAGCACTTTTTACTGTTATTTTTACAGCACTTTTTATTGTTATTTTTTACAGCTTTTTTTATTGTTTTTTTACAGCACTTTTTATTGTTATTTTTACAGCACATTTTACTATGCATATTCTACAAAACCTACTGCAATTGCTATTTACAGCTATCATCATGATTTGTAAAGATAACAGTAAAGTATAAATCAATTTTGAAAACACAATAGCTAATTTCCTAATTATGGGCCAACCATTATTAAGCAATTTTTTATATATTATACAAAGTACAAAAACATAGCTAATGTTATATTGCAGAAGATGTCATTTTTCAGAACATTTTGTGATCAATAGTTTAACCTTCAATACTTAACGTGATTGCTTAACTTTCTAACCTCAAAATCTTGGATCAAATCGTAACTTGGTTGAATAGTTAAGAAGGTTGAATTTTTTATTACATATTCTTTTTAAAAAAATTAAGAAATAACAGTTATATTGAAAAAGATACAAAGCTTAGCATAAAATTGATTTTTGATATATCTCTGATTCTACAGATTTAGGATAAAAAGAAACCTTACAAAACATTCCATTTTACTAAAAATACCAAAGGGGAATTAGTTAATGATGTAGTATTTTAATTATACTGTAAAGACAATAAAAGTTTTATTTTTGATATTGTTTAAAGTAATTTATTTTTTCTATTATAATATAAGCAAATAAAGATTCTGAGAAAAAAAGCAATATAGTTGACAATACGCAAATAATTGTAAAGAATTTTTTTATTTACATTTTAATGATTATAGCCATTTAAAGTTGTGTAAATTATTTAAAAGTGACAAAAACACGTGCTTGGATTCCATCCTTGACATGTTTTTTAGATTTCGTTCCTGGCGAGGGATTAAAGTTGAACAAGCATCTAAAAAACAAAAAAAAAAAAAATAGATACCTGAATAACTAATTTGAAATTTCAAGAGCTGAATATTTCAGAGGAAAAGTTGTTTAATAGTTCAATATATTATTTAGAAATTTTCATAGTTTTATATAATTGATTGAATTTCCTTAAAATATACTTCTTTTAATAGTTAACAAGTGGTTGTTACATTCATGCAATCACAATCATTTTGATGATAAAAGATATTTCAAGTGATTTTAGCAATTTCATGATAAGCACTTCTTATGAAAATGATAAAATCTTTACTTCAATTAAATCACTCTAACTGATGTTTTCTATCTCGAAAAACTAATTTGTAATTGATTTAATTAAAAGAGAATATAGAATTTGTTTTATAAGGATTCATTTATGTTATCGAAAATTATATCCTCTGAGAAGCAAATCCTAACATTTCTAATGGGAACTGTGAATTACAATTTTTTAGAAATAAAGTGCGAAACGCATGAACTTTATGCCCACATTTTAAAGATAACTTACAAAAAGCCGATTTTAAGGTAAAAAGATTAATTTTGTAGAGAATATGGAAACATTTATTTTACATACATATATACACAATTTAAAAATATTTCCATCGAAAATAAACAGAAAAGTTAAAATGCTATAATGTGTCAAAGTAACAATAATTAATGAAATAACATTTTATAAAACATTTGCTTAAAAACTGAAATTCTTTAATTCGTAAATAGTTACCTCAAAAGTGAAATATAAGTTGTTTTAGAGTGAGATCAAAGTTGTATTTTTACTAAAAAAACTTTAATTTCAATTAAAAATTACATGAAATAGTGCAAAATTAGGAAATATAAAAAAAATTGCTGTTCATTAAATCTGCATATTTACGGCATTATATACGTACTAAGAGATAAATAAAGAAGAATACAATTGAAGTTGTATCAAAAAAGATAATATTTAACTAAAACAATTTATTTAGATTTTCTTAGAATTTTATATATTCATATGATTTATTTTAAATAGAATGTTATCAGAGTAAACAGTATTTGAAGAAGTCAATAAATGTAATATCAAATTTTAGCTTTTGAGTTAAAACATTTCAAACCTTTTGAAATATATAAATAATATTTACATACCACAAATTAATACACATGGTATGCAAGGTAAGTGTATAATATCTACTGCATCCTGAGAAGATATGGAAATCTAAAACCAATACACAAATTCCTGATTAATTTTTTATAGTTAATTTTTATATTCATTTATAAATTTCTTATTTATAATTTACTAAGTAATTATTTTAAATAAAGTTTTGAATACTTTACTGCAATACTTCTAAATATTTTTTCAAGTCTTCTCCAAAATATGCAGATAGAAGAACAATACACGCTCCAACATCCTCTTTTCCATCCAATTCCTCAATGGTTGAAGATTGTATTTTACAACCTCCAGGAGGAGAAGTTTTTAAGAAATTAACAATTCTTTTAATTTTGTTAACTGATGCAAACTTAAGTCTTTCATTTAAATGTACAGCAGTTAAACAATTAAAATTGTCCAAAATGCTTTGCTTTAAAAATAAGCAATGCCATCTTTCTTTTAATGTGGAAATATCACAAGTTGTGTTAATATCTTTTCTTTGAAATGAAAGTCTCATATTAATTTTACAACCTCTTCAATCATAATATCAAAAAGCACATTGCATTTTGGCTTCTTGTCGGACATCACAATGAAGGAAAATAGAAAACTTTTAAAAATACACGTGCTTACAAAAACTCTCTCTCTCACTCAATACCTATTCCAGATTTCAAATATGGCTGAGGTTGATATGAAGAGGCTTTACTCTGAATAGTCTTACTACTAAAAGTTATTTGTGATTTTTCTATTTTTAAAACTTCCTTTACAAATCAAACACTATCTTCATATAAATTCTTATTTTCCCAAAACATAGATATACTTAAAAAAATTTTAAAAAGTGTAATTATATTGGAAGGTAGTATTTAATGTGCACAGTAGTATTAGAAAAATCTTGAGCACAATATGTTAAGCAAGAACAAATAACAAAGTTTTCACTCATGTATTTGTTTCTTAATTATAATTTTAAATTAGCTTTTCTTTTTATAAATTTCAGATTTCTTCACTAACATGTAAATAAATCATAAATAGCACTACAAATTTTGCAATTTCTTAATAAAATAAAGTTAAATTTGCAGTAATTTTTAAATTTTTTACAAAAAAATTGATGTAATTTTTTACAAAAAAAATGTGTTGCCAGAAATTTTATTTTATAAATATCAAACTACCAACAAGATTTCCCAAACAGGTATTTAATTAATGTTCTAATTAATAATATAAATTAAAAAAATTTAATCATGGTTATAAAATAATAAACTTTACATTTTCTAAATAAATGACCTTAATTCGAATAGTACTTCCTAATATGCATTTAAAAATATTTCTTATATATTTGTTATAAAATAATGATTTTAAAAAAATAAATATTTAAAAAAAAAAAAACATTACGTTTTTCATTGAAATGCATTTTTACACTTCATGCAAATTCTAAACACAAGACCATTTATTCTAATAAATATCATTATTTGTAATATTATTTTATTGAAAGAATTTACAAACATTTATGCCTAAAAAAATTATTATTTTAATGCCCGTTACAAAATGGAATTGAATTATTGATCATAATTAGAATGCAATTTAACGATCTGTATTAAAAAATAAACATTTTTTAATAAAATTCTAATCAAACAATTATTGAAAAATATATAAATTATGTTATATTTAGTTAATATACAATAAATTATATCATTTTACAATGAAAGAAAAATCAGGAATTTTCAACAACGAAATAAAATAGAAATTCCGTTAATATATTTAATAATATATATATAAAAGAATATAAGAATAGATGATTATTCAATTTTAATTTCGAAAGAAATGTAGCTAAGCAATTTTATAACAATGGAAGCACTTAAATACAATTCTAATTTCGATCAAAAATTTGATAATTAAAATACTAATCAAGTATATTACCAAACTACTATAAAATATTTTAAATATTAATAAAAAGTAAGTAAAAAAATATTGACACTGAATAAATACTAATAAATATGATCATTTGTAAATTCAGTTTAGAATTTTTGGAAATGTTCAGTCAAATTTATAAGAACTTAAGTATATTAAAGTTAGCTAACAACTTGCATAATAAACAATATGAAAAGTATACGTTACCTTATATTTGCTGGTTAAATTTCAATAGAACTTCAACTAAAGGAATAACTATTCTCAAAATATCACCAACTTCACAAATCGAAAACAAGGGAAAATAAATGGCGAAATTAATTTGATTCATTTGTCACAGGAACAGAAGAAACTTTTATCCCGCCAATTCAATGCGCATGCCCAGCAAACGATTTTCTGCGGCTGAATTTTACAGTAAAATTTACTGTAATCATTAGTGTTCCTATGACAGCTATTTAAATAACAGTGATTTTTCTGTATTTCTTCCGTTTTTTTTTTTTTTTACAGTGTATGTGGTCAGTTTGTCTTGAAGACTGTTTGTCCCCTCTCGACTGCTCTCAACACAGCCTCAGGGTATTCCTTCCGGGAACTGTAAATCTCATGGGTGAGGAAAGAGTAGGGCTGGCTCAAATGCTTCTCAAATTTGACACCGGAAATATCCGTTGTGAGCTTTTAGTCAAGCAATGAGAGAGAAAAAGCCCTGCTCGGAGATTTTGGGAGGAAATATTCTACACTGCTCAAAACAATTGAAGGATATTGTAAGTTATCCATAAAATAAAGATATAGACGAAATATTTTTGCTGAAAATGGAAGAAGAGAATCACAAATAAAAAATTTTCTGATTTTCAAACTGTGGAGTATGCTAATTTTGAGTTCAACGTCAAAAACGTCACTTCAGCGGCAGTGAATGAAATTTGACTTTCAACTAAATAAAAGACAATGAATACAAGGATGATCGGTATTCAGTGACTGCTTTTTTTCGATGAGTACGATGTCTCAACGAAGTCATTTAATCGATTCAGAAGCTTGGAGAGTTGTTGGTAGGTTAGAAGGGGGCCAAACGCAAGCCGGAGTAGCGCAAGCCATTGGAGTGTTACAAAGTGTGATTTCCAGGATCTGGAACCGTTTTTGGAGACTGGAAGTGCAGGCCGAAGACCAGGGCAAGGTCGTAGACGGGCAACAACGCCCAATGAAGATCGTTATTTAGTGTTAACGGCTCGAAGACACCGAAATATGAACGCTACTCTTCACCAACAACACCTTCGCTCTGCTACTGACACCACGGTTTCAACTCAGGCTATCCGAAACCGGCTTCATGGGGTAAGTCTGTATGCTCGCCGACCGATGGTATGTGTTAAACTAACATCAAGGCATCATCGCGACCGCAGGGAGTGGGCAACAGAGCATGTGAACTGGAGGAGAAATGAATGGAGCAATGTTCTTTTTTCTGACCTGTCCCGTTTTTCTGTTCACCTTATAATAGGCGTATTTTCATCTAGGGGATCGTGGCAGTAGGAATAATCCAGTGTTCGTGCACCAAATTGTCAAATTTGGCGGTGGGGGAGTGTTGGTGTATGGTGTCATCTCCATTGACGGAAGCACAGACCTCTATATCATTCGAGATGGACCTCTGACTGGTCGCCGATATAGGGATGAGATCATCAGACCTATTGTAATCCCTTACGCTGCAGCAATCGGAGATGATTTCATTTTAATGGACGATAACTGCAGGCCACATCGTGCTAACCTGGTGGAGGATTTCCTTTTCAAGGAAGGAATCGTACGAATTGAATGGCCAGCATGTTCTCCAGACATGAATCCAATAGAGCACGTTTAGGACGCTCTAGGAAGACGAGTTGCTGCCCACCAACCACCCCCACAAACTCTCCAAGAACTGGAAAGAGCTCTTCTGGAAGAGTGGAACAGAATACCTCAACTCGTGATTAATTGCCTCATTGACTCCATGCCTCAAAGGTGTTCAGTGTTGCTGGCCGTCCGTGGAAATGACTTCCTTTGAAGACAACACCTTTTCTTATTCTTTTTTCTCATATGCACAAATTGTGTTTTTTTCCTTTTATACACAAATGCGCAATAGAATGCATTTTTTTCTGCCAAACATGTGTAATTTATTCTCATATAACCTACTACGTCTGTCGACCACGTATCAATCAGCTAAAAAGTTTCCCAGCCACAAGATCCACCTAAAACCGCAATATCCTTTAATTGTTTTGAGCAATGTATTTACTGTTCAGCAGAAAAGTTTACAGTTGCATAAAAAAATTTAACAATTTTGTTATTAATATTCATTAAATGATCAAAACTTAATATCAGTGTTCAAATCAAAATAAAAATATCAAATATACTTTTATTTTTCTTGATATATAATTTCAATTTGCATTGATTTTACGAGATTTGATTCTTTTTTAATGGGCCTTATGAGAAACCAATACACACAGTTGCGCTTCTCTCTAAGTACTTCACTTGTATAAATACTTTCAAATTATAAAATTGTAGTTTATTTATTAACTTTGGAATAACTTTTCTTGCTTTATAAAATATTTCGATAAAAAATTTACGGAAAATTCCGTATATTTCGCTTATAATTTCTATCAATGATTTTTGTAGGAATGAAAAGTCTACGTCTCTATTTGGATTGATCAGGCATCTCGATATTGTTTCTTGATATATTTCTAAGCAAACTTTAAAAGCAATATAACCTATTACACTAATCCGCAATTTTTAGTTCAAATATGGCGATATCATCATTCGTATCTGAGGAAGTGAATTCACTTCAAGAAAAATAGAACCTTTAATTTAAGAATTAAATAATCTTCACTTTGGGAATAAGCAAATGAATTTATTTTGTGTGTGTGTGTAAAGTAGAGTTTAGCCTGCAACAAATTAAAATATATATAAAGTGTTTCTCAATAAAATCATAAACATTACAAAATACTCTAAACATTTTATTCCTTGAATTGTCATAAAATAGATTAGGGTTTCACATTTCATCTAAATTCAATTATATACCATTTTCAAATTTCTTAAATTTTCTTCATCTGTAACAAAATTTCAAAACTCCCGGTATCCAACATCAGAGCTCCAAGCTCTTGCAGCCAAATTTATAACATCATCTTTAAATATTGTTTTTATATTAATTCTTAGCGTATTTATTCTCATTTTAACTCGCCAAAAAATCATAAAATTTTTAAGATAATGATTTTATAGTGTTCATTTAAAAGTATCAAGCGACAATTTAGCTATATATGTGTATATATATATATATATATATATATATATATATATATATATATATATATATATATATATATATATATATATATATATATATATATATATATATATATATATATATATATATATGTATATATATATGTGTATACATATACATATATATATATATATATATATATATATATATATATATATATATATATATATATATATATATATATATATATATATATATATATATATGTGTGTGTGTGTATTGCAAGGCAAACTGAATGAGAAAAGAGCAATCTTAGTTGATTCCAAAAGACGTTACACTACTACACTGGGGTCAAGGTGGGAAAGTGTATGCGTAATGAGCAAACTTTTCTATCTTTCATGGCTGTAAGTAAATCCCATACGCAGGCCCTATTTGCTTGGTAATTGAATTCTATTCCTGTTCGCACCCAGGAAACGAAAAGGCAGTTCAGCCATCACTTTTATTTTTATCCTTTTCTAATTTTCGAAAAGCATAAGTGCTATTATGCTTTGTTATGCTATTACATTTTGTAAAAAGCGAAAATGCTTTTTACAAAATGTATAAAAATTACTACTGAGTTCAATAGTAAATTTTTATACATTTTGTAAAAAGTATTTTCGCATCTCAATAATTCCTTTTTGAACTGATTTCGTGATAATTTTTATTTTCGACGTGAAATATGTTTTAGGACATCAATAAACGATAATGTTTTGTATCACATATTTTGCATTTTTATTGTTTGCTGGTATTAACTTTACTTTTCCATAAAAATATTATAAGTTTACCAACAAAAGTAGCTAAATAACGATAATAATTTTCTTAAACTTCCACTTGCGTATGCTTTAGACCAAAATGCATAAAAGATTATAAAAATGAAATTATTTGATTTAAATTTCTAAAACAAATAAAATATTTATATACGTACATACATATATAAATATAAATTGTAATCACATGTTCTTTTTGTTAGTATATTAATATATTCAAAAAGATGTAAAATAAATTATTATGTAATTTTTATTCCATGTAAGAGATTGGATAAAAAAATTATTCATGCTCTAAAGATAAAATGTGAAGAAATTTCTTCAAAGATGTGCATTTAGTAGTTCAAGAAATGTGATAAGAATACGCTCGAGTATATGTATTTTTATCACAATGATGTGATAGAATTCACATCCCTGCCAATACACCCCTTCATCGTGATTTCTCAGCTTTTTTCCTGACAAATTCAATTTTTCGTTTCTTATTTAATTTATTGGGAAGTTGGACATCCTTATGTGTTACGTTCTACTAAAACTCTTCATTGGCAGCAAACTTTTCACATGTTGAAAAGAAGAAAACCAGGGAAACTTCCAAGTTCACATAGCCACAAATGTGAATATTTGCATTAATCAGAAACGCAACAACTATATCGTATTATTCAAAGTGGTAAAAATAAAAGTAGTCCTACTACTAGGGGACAAAAAGCCATTGGTTTAAATATTTTCTAACTTCATTTCGAATGCATTTTTATATAAAAATTTTACTTAAAATATATTTACTTCTAAACTACTAAAGAAAATATCATAACAAATATAAAGTCACAAAATTCAGTAAGCGTGTTTAATAAATTTATTATAAAAAATTAGGGAATTAAAAATTTAAACAAACAAATTTATCAAAATTATTAAGCACTTTGATATCAGTTACATGATAAAAACAATTAATTTCCCATCAGAGTATTTAAATTGAAAAAGAACGTGATGATATCAATACATAAAATTTACACGAAGATTATAGATTATGAGAAGATTATATGATATGTGAAAACATGCAGAGATTTTTTGTGCAATCCTAAGGGAAGAAAAAAATACCTATTTCATGTCAACTTTCTTCTTTGTCCCATCATTGTTACACTATGCTTGTTATTGTTATATTAACTAGAACTGATTATTCGTTGTTTGTGAAAAATTTTAATGTTTAAGGCCATGAGAATTTGTTTAAATAACTTAATATGATGCTTCCTTCTTCGATTCGAGAAAAGAAATGGCAGCATAGGATAATGTTGCTATTGTTTTTAGAATTAACGTTTACCTGTGTCTAAGTTATTCTTATTCTCTTCTTAAATAAATTAGTTCTCCTACAGGGGCCGTGGTAGCCTAGTGGTTACGGCATCGGCCTTCCATCCGGAAGGGTGGAGTGCGATGCCGCCAAAGACCCACCGAGAACATGCAATATACGTGCTCGTTAAATCTGTGGAATGGAAAGTCCTGTGGTCGGTCATCGAGCAGTTACCATGGGTGTAATGGTCTTGAGAAAATTTCTCCCCCTTCAGATAATTGTCAAAATTAAGGAAGTGGATTCTCTGGTAGTGCCATCTATCGGAGAAGTTTAGAGCAAAGTCGTACTTTCACCTTCGTGTTGCTCTGGTTAAACGAAAGACGCACCCTACTGATTTAACTTCGCATAGCCAACGGCATAACGAACTTGGCTTATCTAAATGTCATAAATAAAAACAACAACAAATCTCCTTTCTATAAGAGAAAACGACATCAGTCATCATTTGCATCTCAAATTTAGAGGATGGAACAGGATCCACGTGATTTCAATCTCCTTCAAGTTTTTCCAATTCTTTCATTACTTTTTGACTTTTATGCAAACAATACCTTTGAGCCTGTAGAAACTGTCGGATTATGCCTTGAACCTGCTTCAATAGGCTTAGCAGGAGTTTCTTCATCAGCATCATAGAAGCTAAGGACAATCTTTCTTGCACCCAATTCCATATAAGAGTTGCTCAAATGCTCTCTTAAGTTGTAAACATAAGATTCACCATACATTTTTTGTTTCCAAAATGAAAAATAGCTACCGTATACGAGAATTTGTATTTATGCAAGAAGTAATAATGCCCCTTTTTGTAAATTTTAATGTTTTTGCAAGAAAGTTCGCAGAACAATGTATATAATATTCAAATCTCACTAAAGATCAACTGTCACCTTTTCATTTATTTTCTTTTAACAAAAATGAAAATTACAACAGTTAAATAAAAGGAGAAAATTAGCAGTTGTTTTTTTTACTTTTTATATAAAACTGGTGATAATGCTCCTTTTACCTTTGAAAATTCTTTAATACTAATCTGTGAATTTAATACTAATCTGTGTTAAATTTTTAATTCCCTCTTTTGCATTTTCCAAAACTTATATGAATACTTTTATGCTAAAATAACATTTTATTTGAAAAAAGTATTGGATAATGTAATTAAGTATTGTTTTTAATAGCACTTTTCCTATAATTATTAATTTGATATCGTGTAAATACTGCGGGAACCGTTAGGAATTAACAATGCTATAACCGTTTTAAATTCTAGGAAGGTATTTAAGCATTTATTTGATAAGACAATATTCTAGGATAATATATGAAACATAAGGAATCGTTTATAAAAATCATCTCGCTATTCATTCTATTTTTATAAACTAGCATGAAATTTCATATATATATATATATATATATATATATATATATATATATATATATATATATATATATATATATATATATATATATATATATATATATATATATATATATATATGAATATATATAATTATTTTATCAAAATGTTTTTCTTTTAATATTGTATTACAATATCATTAAAATTAGGACTTCCATCCATGCATACTTAAATATGGTTCATTTAGTTCTGTAATATTTTTCTATATAATATTCTATGAAGTGAATAGCATTATGATTAAAAGATAAGAACTATTTATTTATTATCATTTTGATTACAAGCTATGACATATTACACCATCATATTAAACAATGATTATATTTCGATTCTATTCTAATTTAATAAGATATAAATTTTAATTCCTTAACAAATTTAATAATAGATGGAACCAAATAAAATTCCATTCACTACTCTATAACTAATTAACAAAGCTAAAGATCTGGGAGAATTCAATTTAATTACTAGTTTAAAAATTATTTTGTCTTCTCTTAATTATTTGACTTAATCAAATCAGTAAAGTTTACATATACACACACATTTTCAAATTTTATATTATCTTTCTTCGTTATAAATAATCATAAAAATTATATTCCCCACAAATTATATTTAACGCAGTAATGAGTTATGAAATTGTTAAATTGAAATTATATAGCGATTAAGATTTTCAGAAAAATGTGTGCCATAAAACGTCTGCTGATGCAAAATGGAGATAAAAAAGAAAGGTTATAAACATTATCAACAGCGAAAATTGTTACGAAATTTGTAAAATCAGAATTAGAGACAGTATTCAACATTTCAACACTCAGGGTTTTCCTAATGAGGTTGCATTTAAGAAATTCAAAAAAAAAATGTTTAAGTCAATCCAATATGTCCATTTAACTATAGAATTTGGATTCATTTGAAATCAAAATTCAACAAAAAAACGAATTTTATTTTTGGAAAGATAAAAAATAAATATTAATTTATTTTGATTCATATTAATAACATCAGGAATGACCAATCGAAACTTTTTCTACTAATTTCATAATATATAATTTTAAATCAATCATAAAAATAAGGAATTTTTGTCTTATATATTAAAATTAGCTAAAATCATAAAAGTAGAAAATAAGTAGCGCTCCTGTATTCATTTGCAAAGGAATTTCAAAAAAAAAAAAATATGTGCCTTAATTAAAGTAAAATTTTAAATTTATTTAAGAATTAATCAAATATAAATAATTAATAAATAAATTTAAATATATTTACTTACTAAGTATGTTTCTAAGTAATTTATGTTGAATCTAATAATTAGTATATGTTGTAAAAAGTAGGATAGCTTTTTTAAATTCATTGATCATTGGTTCAGTTTTAATTTTTTAACGTATTATTGGGAATCAATATATATATATACATATATATATATATATATATATATATATATATATATATATATATATATATATATATATATATATATATATATATATATACATATATATATATATATATATATATATATATATATATATATATATATATATATATATATATATATATATATATATATATATATATATATATATATATGGCAACTAAGTAATTGCGGATTTCACTCATAGATGGCTTCAGTTGAATTTTTAGGTTTGCAGACGTAGTACAAGTATAAAACACATTTTGTTATTTGATAGTTGGCAATTCAGCTGTCAATCAGTAAAAAAAGTTTTTTGATCGGTTGCGTAGTTTTCGTTTGACGTTCGTAGAAAAATGGAAAATCGAAAGGAACATTTTCGTCATATTTTGCTTTTTTATTTCCGCAAAGGGAAAAACGCATCGCAAGCTCATAAAAAGTTATGTGCTGTTTATGGTGACGAAGCCTTAAAAGAACGGCAGGGTCAAAATTAATTTGCCAAATTTTGTTCTGGTGATTTTTCACTCAATGTTGAAAAACGCTCTGTTCGTCCAGTTGAAGTTGATGACGACCTAATCAAAATAATAATCGATTCGGATCGTTATTGTACAACATGTGAGATTTCAGGGAAGCTTCATATATCACATATGTGCATTGAAAATCACTTAAAACACTTTGGCTATGTTCAAAAACTCGATACATGGGTTCCTCACGAACTGAAAGAAACGCATTTAACGCAAAGCATTAACAGCTGTGATTTGCTAAAGAAACGGAATGAAAATGATCCATTTTTAAAACGACTGATAACTGGCGATGAAAAATGAATTGTTTACAACAATATCAAGCGGAAAGATCATGGAGCAGGCCAGGTGAACCAACTCAAACAACATCAAAAGCTGATATTCATCAAAAGAAGGTTTTGTTATCAGTTTAGTGGAGTTACAAAGGAATTGTCTACTTTGAACTCTTACCACCCAACCAAACGTTCAAATCTGATGTCTATATTGAACAACTAACGAAATTAAACAATGCAGTTAAAGAAAAGCGGCCCGAATTGACAAATCGAAAAGGTGCTGTATTCCATTATGACAATCCAAGGACACACACATCTTTGGTCACTCGACAAAAGTTATTGGAGCTTAGTTGGGATGTTTTGCCACACCCACCACATAGTCCTGCCCTTGGACCATCTGATTACTTTTTGTTTCGATCTTTACAAAATTCCTTGCATAGTAAAAATTTCAATAATAATGATGATGTCAAATCGATCCTAATTTAGTTTTTTGCTAATAAAAACCAGAAGTTTTATGAACGTGGGATTATGATGCTGCCTGAAAGATGGCAAAAGGTAATTGATCAAAATGGGCAATACATTACAGAATAAAGTTATTTAGTTCCATGAAAAAATTGTCTTTGATTTTCTAAAAATTCCACAATTACTTAGTTGCCAACCCAATATATATATATATATATATATATATATATATATATATATATATATATATATATATATATATATATATATATATATATATATATATATATATATATATATATATATATATATATATATATATATATATATATATATATATATATATATATATATATATATATATATATATATTAAGCTGTTCTTCGGGTAGTACTTACTAATACATACCTGTGTGGCGTGAGTCATTCACAGAATTTAATTAAAGTGTGTTTCAAATGTATTTCTGCAATAAGATTATATAAGCAATTGATTTTAAAATCTATTTTTGTAATTTATAGAGGAAATATTTTTTCACTTTAAAAGAGCTTAGTAACAATTTAAAAATAAATGTAAGAATTTTGATAAATGTTTTGTAGATTTCAAACAAATTTTTTGTTCATTTATTATTCTATTGTTTTAAATGCATTATATAAGTATCTATTAAATCATAATCTAATGGAGTGTTTAATAAAATATTTATATTTATTTTATAAATTTCCTACTTCCATATTTACTAAATGTGACAAACTGCATTAATTTAAAATTTCGAAACAGACATAATTGTAAATATTATTTTTAGTTTCCAGATTTAAATTCCCACAAGTGCAATTCTTGCAATTTTATTAATATTGCCTTCAATACTATTGATAAACACGATGAACACTTAAAAAAATTAGAAATTTGTATACATATTTTTTAACATTATTTACAATTTTTAATTTTTATAATTTTTTAAAATCCGTCTACAAATAGTTTATAGTTATATAGGTAATTTATATTATATTAAAATTGAGCTTTCTCTCTCTCTCTCTCTCTCTCTCTCTCTCTCTCTCTCTCTCTATATATATATATATATATATATATATATATATATATATATATATATATATATATATATATATATATATATATATATATATATATATATATATATATATATATATATATATATATATATATATATATATATATATATATATATATATATATATATATATATATACACGCATACGTCTATATATATATTATGGTAAATATTTTACCACCGTTGCTATCAAAATATCATTTATTAGAATCGAAAAAATCTAAGTTGATAATATATTACAACTGATATAATTATAGATGATATTATTAAAATCAGATGGAAAATTATTTTAAATTGATTAAGACTTAGTTTGCTTTGTTTCATAGTCATTATTCGAATTAGAAATAATTTACATTTGATTAATTAAGTAGAAATTTAAAAAAATGCATATTATAGTTCAAACGTTACTTTATTCTAATAGAATTAAACAAACATAAATTTTATTGTCAAATAAACTTTAAAAATACAAGTAGTTTGGATATATATTGATTTAATTTTAACGATTAAGTACTGCACAAGTTTTTCAATTGTTAATTATTTATAACTATTAAGTGGCTTATAATAATTCAATAATAATAAAAGCTTAATAATAAATTATTTTTGTACTTATATTTGTTTAATCTATTTCAGAATACTCACGTTTTTACATATCAAGTTAGATTAACATTATTAAGTTTTGATTTAACAAATGAAATTAATATTATTTAATATGTACTAAGCAAATATTAAAAACTAATTTATAAAATCCTTATACAGTAAAATTCAATCTTAAAATATATTAGAATTTTGTTTAATTACATTCTGAAAAATTATTTTTATCTTTTTTATTTTCATTTTAATGATCATCAAAATAACAAATTTTCAATATATGAGGATTTAATTTTTCATTGATAAAGTTGAAATTAACAAAATACCAATCTGTTTCCATTTAAAATTACAAAATTTACTCATTTGTTTAATGTGTAATATAATGATAGTAAAGAATTAATTTTAATAGAACATTATATGTTAATAAATCTTATCATTTAAATTAATAAAAAAAATATTCGTTAGAAAAATTATCCATTATTTCCCTAATTCTTTTGCCTATTATCAGATTGCATTTTTGATAGGGGTGTTGACGTAAACGAAATTGTTTATCGGTCTTAGCTTTGTGTGGAGTAAAACCAACACAAAATATTGACTTTAGTTTAATGTGGCAACAACCAACAGTACTCTGTATTAGTCAGTACTCTGCATTTGACCTTTTTATCAGTATTTGTTTTAATTTATTTAAACGGCTGATGTTATTTACTTGTTTCAATGTCATAGCAACAAATTTCAAGTTTGAAATTTATAATTTGGCTTCCTAAATTATAGCAAAGTATTTGTTGAAAGTGGAGTTAAATAAAGGCATATTTTTGATGCATCACAATGTTTCACAACACACAATAAATTAAATATATTCTTTATGGGAAGCAAACTAATATAATAAACTTATATTAAAATTATACAGCTTTTAGACTGCGCTGGTCTGCTTCGTGCGGATCTCCTAAAGGAGTCCGTATATATATAAATATATATATATATATATATATATATATATATATATATATATATATATATATATATATATATATATATATATATATATATATATATATATATATATATATATATATATATAATGTGTTGAAATTAAAAGCGGATGACCTCATGAACTTGATCTGATTTCAGATCAGAGGGATAAGTAATAATAAGAAGAAATTAAAATTATTTTACAGATATCATAAATTATTTCACTACTTAAGATTGATTAAAATTATAGGATTGTAATCATATTTTTGAATTTTATTTTTTTGTTTAAAGTAGCTTTAGAATGGAATAACTTTAATTTATAACATTTTTAATTCATAATTTAATAACTTTCAAATTTTGCGAAAAAATTAAATAATATATTGCAACCTTACATTGAAAATTTTTCTATATAATAACTAAAAATTCAATTAAATTTCAAAAGAGTTAAATATTATTGAATATTTTAAAAGATATCAATTTTTATTAAATTAAAAATTGCCTATTTTCAAAATATTTTACATTAATTAGAAATTTATTTTTATCAGAAAATTTTAATCAATTAATTTAAAAATATTATTTTTTGTCATCATACGTCATAGCAGATTTCTTCCACTAGACATAATGAACACAATGATTTTAATGAAATTATTTTTCAAATTTTAATATTAAAAAAATACGATTAAAACTAATAACATTACTTTATCTTATATTTTCTGTAACTTTTCTTTAAGCAATAAAGTTATTAATTAATATTTAAATTGCTTAATTATATTCACAGTATATGTCTGAGTTTATTTTGAGTTTCTTGAAACCATTCAATTTACCATTAAAATTGTCAAAATTCATCTGAAATAAAAAGAGCATTTATTCAAACTACACTTAGAAACCATTTTATAAAAATGAAATACATTTTATGATACAATTGTGTATTTTAATGTAAAGCTATTTGATTATACTTTAAATATGGAGCTTTATATAGGCTTTAGATAGTGTTATAAATATGTTTTATTCTATATCCTTTCCTAATATATATATATATATATATATATATATATATATATATATATATATATATCAATAATTCATTATTTTTTAGAATTTGATATTAAATGCAAAGAAATTTCGTTATCTGCTTCCATAAAAAATAAATTATTTATCTTTGTCAAAACACTTTATTTAAAAAAATATCTTATAAAACATTAAATATAAAAAAATAGATAGATAACACATACATAAAAATATAAAAAAAACATTTACATGTAGCATATATTATTCTTTCATGTGCTTATTTATCTATTTGTATATAGTAATTTATGTATAGATAGATAGATTTAAATTAATTTTTGTACACAATGTTGCAATTGATAATTTAAAAATTACAGTTAAAGAAATCCCTTGAATTAATATAACGACATTGAATGCTAATTATTTTTAATTATCTATTACACATGATGCCTGTAACTTAAAACTACAACTAGTTGTGCCGACACTTTTGTGATAAATATTTCATTTTAAATAAATACAAATAAATTACTAAACAATTATAGTTTTAACTATAAATAGAATACTGAAATGAAATTTATAAAAGCTGCTAAATAGAAATTCTACAGTTACAGCTTTTGTTAATGTTTTTACATCGCGAATATCATAAAATACTTTTTTTAATAACTATTTAATTAATGTATTAAAAACTGTTTTTGTCGCTATTAACTTTTGATACATGTTAGAGAGTATCTGTAAATTATTTCAAAAATAACTTGTTAAATCTTTGAGTTTAAGAATATATTTTTTACTTAATCATATTGTCAATTAAGCATTCATTAAAAAAATTTAAATAAGAAACTACAATTTTATATATTCAGTACAATTTTAAGAAATTTAAAGATTCAAAAGCTTATAAGAAAAGAAGGTATGTAACAGAATATTTCTACTTATCACGATACAATATATTTGATTAATTATTTATAACTTAACATTTTAAAATTTAAATAATTCAATTAAATTCAAGAATTTTGGATACATATTGTAAATAAAATCAAAATCTTATGAAATACTTTTTTTTTTAAAAAAATTCAATAGAAGTTATAAATGAGCTATTAATTGATAAATTTAAGTATATCGGTAAATGTTAATTGACAGTAACTTGTCCAACAAATTCAAAATTGTTATTTTTAAAATTTATCAAAATTTCCAGAAATTTCTTAATTAAATAACTTTCGCAATATATTCGTAAGTTTTTCTTTCCTAGGTACCAGCAGTTTATTGAATAAAACTGTTATATATTATTCCTTCACTAACAAATTCTAAATATATTTGTCATCAAATTTAAGCAATTAATAAGATAATTAGCAAAACACAAAGGTTTTGAATCCAAAGAAACAATTTTGAAAAAAAAAAAATCAACTGGTTTCCAAAATAAGCTCGATACTAAACAACGCTTCCTTTTTAAGTACTCCAGATAAGATCAGCGTGGTGAGTTTCACAGATAGTGAGAATTATTCCTTATCCAGATTACGAAAAAAAATAATATCTTACCTGGCTCTGTTGCTGGAGGGAATGATATGAGCAGTTGCATGACTTCAATCTTTATCAACCGAAAGCTGATAGAGTTATCAGTTCCGTTTTTTATCTTTCAGCCTGCTCCGAATTTTCTGTGAGCGTTGTTGAGAAAAACCACATACACACACCCGGTGACACGACTCGTCCGCGTGGCTTGAAGGAAAGGGTTGTCGAAGGCTTCAGTCAGATAGATCAAGACCATTCAATCACAAATACCCAACAGAAAGTGATTTGCGAGTTCTCCGACAGTCTGGGGACGTTGAAGCAAAGCACAACAAATTCCTACTTGGTGCCGAAGTTTGTGCGACATCATTCCTGGTATCAGTTTGTGGTCGGAAGAAGGCGGAGGAGGGTGGGAAATGGACTTTAGTCCTGTGTACACACACCTTGAAGAGATAATCGCGTGGACAAAAGTCGCCCTGTGCCGTTTCCTCTTTAAAGTTTGGCAGAACTTGGTGATTCTGTAGTCCTGCTTTGACATTTCTGTAAAGATAAAGAGATTAAATATATTTAGTAAAGCCCCGGAAAAGGATGGAAGTAATATGCATTTGTTACGAACGTAGGAAGTTGAAATTATTACCAACATATATCTTTCATTATTTATTGGCAATTAGTAGTTTAATTGACAAATATAAATTATTATAATCACTTCGCATGCATTTATAAAAGGAAAATTTAGAAAAAAATTCCTAATGTTTTTTAATTTTGAAAGAAAGTTAAATCTCATACAAAAATGAAAAATATTTCCAATGAATTGGAAGAAGTATTTAGAGAAATTAAGGAAAATATTAAAACGAATATGATGTACTAAAAATGAAATTTGTAACCTTTATAATGAATAATTTGCTATTTATTTTCATGTAACACTGCAAATTATTGCTAATCATATTTTACTCGGATAAAAAAATTTTGAAGTTAAAAATTGTAACTATAAAATACGAAACGAACTAAGAAATAAAATAACAAAACTAATGTGCTCTAATTAGCTATTAAATTTATAATATTATTAATATTTTGCTAAATTTATTTGCTAAAATAAAATTAATTAATATTTTTCAGCTGTTAATTTAAGTTCAATGTTATTGATATAATTGTATGCTTTAAAATATGAAAAGTGGAATAAAAGATGTATATATGTATATATATATATATATATATATATATATATATATATATATATATATATATATATATATATATATATATATATATATATATATATATATATATATATATATAGCACATTAATAACTTTGCAAACAGTATATTTTACACTCACATGGCATAAAGAAAATAAAGCGAAATTAATTAATAAATTGAGACGTAATTAAACTCAAGGTAAATTACATTTGTACACACATACAAAAAAGATATATATATGTAAGCAATAAAAGATAGTTAAATACATTTTCAATTACATAATAATATTAATTTTTTAGCTAGAACCTCAAACATGAATATTGATTAGCATATTTCAATTACAAAATATATTATGAAACATTGCATATTAAATCATTAACTCTCTGATTATCATCTTATCGATAAATTTTATCATTATTTTTCTTAAGTACAGATACGGAAATACGTTGAAATATACAAAGATAATAAATGAAGAAATCAATTCTAATTTCAATGTGTGATCAAAACATTACGATAACATTATTGAAGTTAGACTTTTATCAACACATAATGGCCTTTTCTTTAACACAACAGAGTTAATTAAGAAATATATATGTAGTATTACTTTCTTAAAATTTTCTATACTAAAAATAAATAAAATTTCAAAACAAAAAGGATGCCATACGATGAAACATTTTCTTACGGATTTCGTTATTGTTGAATCTTTTAATAATTTATACAATAATATGCAAATCGCCTTTTATATTTTCATTGCATGCGTGTTGTTATTGTTAATAATCCCAGATGGTCTAATTCCAGTACTAGACCAATTCCACAAGTCCATAAGCAGCCAGGAAATCCAAAAACATAAGGGGCTTTGAATAAGCCTCTTCCAAGTCAAAATTCAAGCATCTCCAGATATGTTCAAACAATGCCTGTTCAGCTTTACATTTTGTGCACAGAATAAAAGTCTTTTGATCCTGCAGATATTTGAGGCCCCTTAGGTGACCAGTGGGGAGGCGTGAAATACAAGTCTGTTATTGCATTCGTAATTTGAAATATTGTTTGCTCGGTTATTAAAAGTACTAATTTTAAGATCAGATAGCAAACTTACTGTTCTTTGCACGGAAAAAAGACTTTGTTTATGACTAAGCATATTCTTAAACTATTTTATAGTAAATTTATTTCAACTAATATGATTATAAAATTCTTATAAAAAAATTGCCAATTTTGGAGTCAACTTTATAAATTAATTATTGTTTAAAATTATAAAAAGTCTATTTTGACACATTGCTGGATATATATATAATATGCTGATATATATATATATATAAATGAAATATTTATAAAATAAATAACTGCATATTTTGCGAGTAAAATATAGCTATGCAATTAACGATTTGGAAAATTTTCTAATGTTACTTTACGTACATATACACATGTAGTTATCCAAATAATGGAAGTACCTTCAATTTATAAGGAATACTTTATTAGTGTAGTTTTGATAAGCAATGCAGTTTGGATTTGCTTAGGAATCGGTCTATACAATTGCTAAATAGAGTTTAGAAGAATATTGAATTATTCGTCATGAAAAAATTGATCTTTTTGTAGTTGCATCAGCATGCTTCCATGTACCTAACACTGAGTTTGGGCTCTACCAGTTAGATAGAAGCAGCCGGGTGGAATCTTCGTGATTTTGAAGCAGAGGACCACTAATTCTTGTCCTGCCACCCTAGATGTATCATCTCGCTTGGAAGACATTGGAACTAAGCCCAGTTTTAACGTGCCTCAGCTGTCATTAGTTAACACAACGGATCTTAGGTTAAGTCGGGATTCGAACTCACTACCTTCCGATAATGAGAATGACGCCCTGACCAACCAGGCTACCGCGGCTCAATGAAAAAATTGTGAAATTCTCCCAGAGATACCAGTAGAGAATGTTGATTCCGTATTGAAAGTTGTAAAATGTACCATAAAATTTAATTGTATTGCGATCGGTTGATTGCACATGGCAAGGTAGATGTTTTACTTCATCCTTATATTCATTAAACCATGATTGAACAAATCCCACTGCATGAATAAGTGCATTATGATAATAGAAAATTTCATCTCCTGCAGAAAACAAAGTTAGCATCATAGAATGAACCGCTTATCTCAAATTTTCAACTATAACATAAGTGCCCATATCATGACAGATTCACCTTCATGCTTGGTTGTTGGAATGAGACAATCACTTTCATATGCTTGAGCAGGTATCCTCCAAACATGAACCCATCCTATTGCAGGGAAAATGTAAGACGAGTCGTCAGCCCATATTACTTTCTTCTACTTATCAATCGACCAGGTTTTATGAGTGTGTCACTACTATAGATGACGTTTGACATCTGTGACACGTGGCTTTCAAATTGATGCTTTGCTGTTGTTGCTACTTATGACACTTGAACAAGTCAATCTCGCTATGCCGTTGGCTATTCGAATTTATGTCAGTAGGGTGCGTCTTTCGTTTAACCAGAGCAAGAAGGTGTAAGTACGACTTTTGCTCTAAACTCCTCCGATAGAAGGCATCACCAGATGATCCACTCCCTCAATTTAGACATTGATCTGAAGGTGGAGGAAATTTTCTCCAGACCATTACACTCATGGTAACTGCTCAACGATCGACCACAGGACTTTCGATTCCATAGAATTAACGAGCATGTACTCTTTAGCGGGATTGGGAATGGAACACCGTCCTTACGGAACGCAGATGCCCTAACCAAAAGGCTACCAAAGCCCTGATTTCCTGTGAATGCTGTTTATGAAGCAGTTAAGAATCATTGAAGAATCCAGATGTTGATTGAGTTCTGCATTCACTCATTCTGCAGTTGTTCGCTTCTTCAATGTTACAATCCAATTCAATACTTGCCGGTTTCATTCAGTGAATTTCTATTTCCGTCTACTTTTTTGCATTCCAGAGCTTATCTTGCCATGCGGCATATATGCTTTAACCACCCTACCCCAAGAAACGCCTAAAAGTTGGGATGTTTTGGTTACACTTACACCAGCTGGACGATCTTCTGCTATTTGCTTCTTCGAAGATCTCAAACATCCAACATTTGATGATTTCGAAAAAAAATCCAAGATTTACAGAGCATCAATAAGACAACCACATACTACCAGAACATACACACTTCTATTTGTATTTTAAAAAGAAATTGGTTGATATTGCAATATTTTAATACTTACGAATCGTTTTCGAAAATGTCTCTTTCATTCTCAGTTGTTTTTATTATTTTAATAACCATTTGTGTATATAGCATACATATACGAATATAGCCATTATATGTGGGGAATCCTTTCTAATTTTAAACAAAAAATTAAATGATTTTTACATATGAAAACAGATACGCAAAATATTACAATAGAGGCTCGTTTTTATGAATACGTAAGGGATAGTAAAATAATTCGTAAAATAGAAAAAAAAATGCTAGATCTCAAAACCATTTTTCTTACCCAAACTGTGGGCTCTCACTTTATAATTAAAGTAATGCATGTAAAATAGAATTAATTTATCAAAAATTTTTACGTTCCTCTTATTGATTAAAAACTAGACAAATATTATTATTACTTTTGTTTTTAAAGCTTTATGTTTAAGCATTTACCCCCATTTTTTCCTGTGTAGAAAAGCATTTCATTGTTTTCCTAAAAAAATTTCTCTATCTTGTAAATGTCATCTACTTGCTTCTCAAACGGTCGCTTCACTACTTTTTTGATATATGAAAGTTCATTTTACTTTTCTTGTTATGTATGTAATCGAAGTGGCAGCCGATATGTTAGTGCCCTAGCCTTCAGTTCAACAGTTCGTGGGTTCTAATGCCACCTTGGATAAGAATGTTTGTGTTGCAGGCTGGAATCTACTTTAAACTGTAGGTTCCTATGTAATTAGAACTCATTTATATTAAATCAACGCAATCACTCATTATGAACACAAACATTTAATCATATGCTACTGTTTGAGCACAAATTGCATCAGAATTCGCATTCAAAAAGTCCAGAGAGGAAATTCATCTGTGAGTTTCTTTATCAAATATTTATGTGAAATATTGATACGTAACTCTTCGTGAAATCAATGCTCTTGTCTTTCTACCGTTATAATGGTTTCCTTGCAAAAATCTGCATGTCAAAATGAACTAGAAATGTATTTTTTCTCCTATCCTACATTAAACTAATATTCCAAGCATAGGTTGACAAGTACATTATGCTTAGAATAACGATTTCATAAGGCAATTCCAATTCGAGATCATTCCTTATAAAATTATATTACAATACTTCTGTTTGAAGCCATTGATTATATTCTGAGGAACGAATGATTTTGATTATTTGCATAAATTGTTTTAATAATACAGGACTTCAACATCTGTAGTTCAAGTAGTTATCCACAATTGGGAGGATTTATAATTCTCATAAAACTGTCCATCCAAAATTCTCAAATATAAAAATTTATAAAATAACTAAATGATAGGGAAAAAAAACACAAATGAAATTTTCTAGATAAACGAGTTCGTAAGAGAGAGATTACTTAATTTTAGCGAGTAAATTGGACATAAAATTATCATTTCGTCTATAAGACTTGTTAGAGATCACCACCTGTTCGCAAAATCATGAGTCTTTGTAGGTTAGAAGTTCATAAGAACGAGCATTTACTGTATTTAGATGTACCTTCAATACAGAAACAAAAATAAATTTCACATTCACGATAAAGTGATATTACATTGAAAAGACCAAAGTTGAAATTACGAAAAGATTTGTCACTATATTTTTAAGGTAATTGTTTTACTTATTTTAGCAGTATTTTTAAATAATGCTTTAATTTTATACTCGAATTTATAGCATAAAATAATGATATTTCTTTGTAAATGTAATGGTTATAGCTGGTATATAAGTTTTTTTCTCTATGAGGTATAAATTTTTTTTCATTTGTATTTTATAAATAAAGCTGGAATGGTTTGCAAAAATACGAAAAATATAGTTTTACTATGCATCAAAATTAACATTTTTACTTTTTTCTTCACAAATACATTATACAAGCTTCAGATTTTTTATTCCTACTCAAAATTAGAATAAGTAGTAATTAACTTATATGTTTTTAATATTTTCTGATTATTGTAGATTATCAGAAAATAGTAGGATTTATTAAATTTTGTGTAAAACCTAGCATTTTGGACACATTTACTCATACAATTATAATAAAAGAGGGAAAATTTTAGGAAAGAATGAAGGTTATCTGTGGATTTATATATTTCTTTTGCTAAAAAATTATCCAAAAAAAAAGCTATTTTCCCAACAGGGATAAAATTCTTTAGATTTAACACTAAAATTAGAGATACGATTAGGGGTTCTTTAGATTTATAGATTTTTTTTAGATTTAATCAAATAAAGCTGTTTTTTATCGTTGTTAAAAGATCATTAAATTCTTGAATTAGCAGAATTCCTTCATCAAAAATTGTCATTCATCAGGATGTACTATTTTATAGTTCGTTTTATTCCTATTAATATTCCATTCTGTATATAAAAATACTGTAAAAGAATTTAAAATATTCACACAAATAATGAGATTTGAGGGGGGGGGAAATATCTCTGCAGTTCTTTTTGTTGCTTAATCTTTAAAACTAGCACCATCACATTATTTTCTTACATCTTTTTATTGAAATTTACCCCAAAACAGTATCGAATTAAGCGACTCCTATGAAATGACGCTAAGAATTTTTTTTAAAAAATTTTCATGACAATTTCCAGTTTACAATTTCATACACTTCGTATACTATTTTGTTTTTTCCATAGCTCAATTTCCACAGAGCTCAAGAGAAAGTTATACAAGTGCAGTAGGCAAAAAAGAGTTTATTTATGATTCACGCTACAAAGTATGTAAATCATGAATAAACTCTTTTTTGTATACACACACACACACACACACACACACACACACATATATATATATATATATATATATATATATATATATATATATATATATATATATATATATATATACAGGGTGATTATAAAAAAACTTTGCCAACATCTGCACTTCTAGCGTCCATTCTATTTAACCGATCAAGATGATATTTCAAATATAGTTCTTTTGAGATATGCGCTCGAGATTCTGTGAATGGCAACACAGTGGCCCTCGCGGTTACAGTTATAGTGACAGAAACTTGAAATTTTCGAATGGCAACGTCTACTTTTTACCATCGCAAAATGTTCAGCCCATGCGAAAACCCTAAATAGCGTTGAAACGGTACCGATATGTCTAAAAACGGACGTGTTCTGCAAACACAAAAAAGAGTTCTGAAAACCGGCCAATAAAACACGATCTGGGCGCACGCAATAAATTTGCATGTGACAGAGTCAAGAAACCAATCACAGAACGCCGGTCGCCAGATATTCAGCGTAGGAAACCTATAAAATACCAAGCGGGTATGCGAAGTCGTCATTCGGGAACTCGCACATGCCGACGATATGAGTCTTCCTAGGAAAGTTCGCGGTGAATTGATCAAACTCTATTACCAAAATGGGATGAACGCTGCGGAAGCCTTGCGTGTGTATCGCCGCAATCATCGACAACGACGCGGCCCATGTACTCTGCAAGCTCTGCGTGATTTAGTGCGGAAATTCGAAGATACAGGCTGCACCTGTGACAAACAGCGCTCCGGACGGCCAACTGTTTCTGAGGACGTTGTCATGGAAGTGCACCATACAGTGACTGCAGGACACACAGAAACCGCAAGAGGCATAGCGCGCGTGTTGGATATTCCGAACTCAACGGTCCGCAAGCTCTTGCGCTCGGTACTTCACATGTTTCCCTATCGGTTCCAGCGCGTCCAGATGTTGGAGCCGGGTGACCCACAACAACGTCTGGACTTCGCAAATGCATTTTTGTTACGATATGATGCGGATAATGACTGGCCACTTCGCATACTATGGACGGACGAGGCGCATTTCACCTTAAATGACAGCATTAACACAAAGAATTGTGTGCACTGGGGAGAGACGAATCCTCATGCTGTGGGGCCAGTACCATTATTTGACGCCAAAATGACTGCGTGGTGCGGCATTACAGCTACATTTGTTCTGGGCCCGTTCTTCTTTGAGGAAACGACCCCGACTGGCCCTGCAACATGTTCTGTAACGGGCCCTCGGTATGCAGCCATGCAGAAAAATTATGTCTCACCGGAGTTGCGTCGGCTGAATGCACTCAATGACATTGTTTGGATGCAAGATGGCGCACCTCCACATATAGCGAGGTCAGTTAAAAGGCTCCTGGATCAGCATTTTGGTGATCGCATCATCTCACGCTATTATCCTTTTCCGTGGCCTGCACGATCCCCAGATCTGACGCCTATGGATTTCTGGTTTTGGGGCTATCTCAAATCCAGAGTTTATCTGTGCAATCCTCAAACATTGTCGGACTTAAAGGATTCTATACGGCGTGAGATTGGAAACATCCCTCATGCCATGTTGCGTGCAGTGACATTGTCCACCGTCTCCCGCATGCAATGCGTAATTGCCTGTGATGGCACTCATGTGGAAAATGTTTGAAATTAATAAAGATTTTTTTCTCTATGTGTTCTCATCATTGAGCAGTGTCTTGTCTCTGTCGTATGCATTATTCCTCCGTGCGCCTTGAAGAACTGTTTGTATGTGTATAACACGTCGGTTTTCGGACATATCAGTACCGTTTCAACGCTATTTAGGGTTTTCGCATGTGCTGAACATTTTGCGATGGTAAAAAGTAGGCGTTGCCATTCGAAAATTTCGAGTTTCTGTCACTATAACTGTAACCGCGAGGGCCACTGTGTTGCCATTCACAGAATCTCGAGCGCATATCTCAAAAGAACTATATTTGAAGTATCATCTTGATCGGTTAAATAGAATGGACGCTAAAAGTGCAGATGTTGGCAAAGTTTTTTATAATCACCCTGTATATATATATATATATATATATATATATATATATATATATATATATATATATATATATATATATATATATTTACATATATATATATATATGTATGTGTGTATATATATATATATTTATATACATATATATATATATATATATATATATATATATATATATATATATATATATATATATATATATATATATATATATCTTATCTTTTTCCCACATTATTATCAGGATTTCGCAAAAAAAAAGATGGAAAGGCATATATCATAGTTATTAATTTTTAATTACTGGAACAAAAAATTCATGAAAATATGTGTTGAGTATCAGCAATAACATTTAATTTCGATAAGAGAATATCAGTTGGAAAATTCATGACAAGTAAAAACTTGATCACTATTCAGTTACATTGCTCAATAAAATTAGAAGAGCACATACTTATAACGAACTCACGTAAATGATTAACATCCATGATATAAAGTGAATCGGAAAACAGATGTTAAAAGTTAAAAAGGGAGATAGATATACATATAACTCTTTTTTAACACATATACATTTAAATCGATGTAATCAGAAAATGTACAACCACCTAAAATTAGTTATTTTCTTCGTCACTAAACAAAACTGCTCCAAACAGTCATGGTATGGTCTGTATTTAATCTGATATATGATATTATTCCTTGGCTGACTATTGGAACGCTATGAACTTTCTGGAGCAGCTAACATTACCAAAACAATGAGAATGAACAGGATCTCTTTTTGTGTAAAATATAGCTGATATGTTCATTAAACATTTTAATAAGTACTAAAATTTTCTATGCATTTTCAATTTAGTGTTTGTTATAGGGAATTTTTAAGTTTATATATATATATATACATATATATATATATATATATATATATATATATATATATATATATATATATATATATATATATATATATATATATATATATATATATATATATATATATGAAAACAAATCATACTAACCTTCAAACTTATATTAGCGAGACAATTTTATATGTTTATATAAAAAACACAATTTATTTTTTCAAAAGAAATATCAAAAAATTTAAAGAGATTTAGATTGTTAAACAATATAAAATCATTTTAGCTTCTTTTTCTCAACATATAACCACGAGAATGGTACTTTAATTGTAAAATATCATTTAAGTAGAAAAGTTGGCCAAGAAGAAGAAACCAGAGTTGTAAAAATTGAACAAAAAAATCCTTTTTTACATTAACTCGATATGAGTTTGTAATTAAAGTTACAAGGAAAAAAATTAAGTTTTGAAAAATGCTTAAAAATAAAACGTATAATTTTAAATTTTAGTTTTAATATTTCTAACCATAGCGTAGAGTATCAATGGTGATATGATAACTATCCATTTTTTGTAACTGCGATTTTTTATTGTTTTCTCTTTGTATTTTTGTTATGTACAGGATGGCAACTATCTAATGATATATTCAAGGGAACTTTATTATTCACATTTTGCTGGGATTAAAATAATATCGTAAAAAATAAAATAACAAGATGTACTAGTGTACTTTATCGGGATTACAAAAATATCTGACTTTCCTTTTCCTGGTGACCAGGACTGAGTAACATGCTAACGAATATGGATAAAGAAGTCAAGTAAATTATAGAAACGTGTTGCATTTGTAAGCCTGAAGACGACAGCCTTCTGGAAACCCGATCCCAACCTATGATTTTTGCGGCTGAAATCACTGTTAAGAAACACCAATATTGTCTCGGACCTCATATAAAATAATATTATAATTGAGGCAGAAATACTCACAATTAGGTAGCATATTTATTAATGAACCCACCTAAAGAAAACAAATTTAAATATATTTAAGAATGCTTGATTTCTGTTGTTGTTGTTACTAATGACACTTGGACAAGCCAAGCTCACTTTGCCTTGGCTATGCGAATTTAACAGTTTATATATAAGTCAATTTGAGAGCGTCTTTCGTTTAATCAGAGCACCGTGAAGGTGAAAGCACTACTTTTGCTCTTCAAATCCTCCAATAGATGGCAGCACCAGAGGATTTACTCCCTCAATTTTGGCATTGATCTGAAGGAGGAGTAAATTTCTCCAGATCATTGCACCCACGGTATCTGCTCAACGACCGACCACAGGACTTTGGATTCCACAGATTTAACGAGCACGTATATCGCATGTATTCGGTGTGTCTTTGGCGGCATTGGGAATCGAACCCCACCCTTCCGAATGGAATGCCGATACCCTAACCACTAAGCTACCACGTCCCTGTGCTTGAATTCTAAGTTTGCCAATAGTAAAACCAATGAATTCAAGTACTTTTAACGGATCTCGATCGAAAACCATTTCAACATTCAAATAAGATAAAAAAAAAACTTTCCAAAACACATTTATTAAATTTTGTATCTGTTATTTTTCATTTTTTTCTCTACATAATTTTGTTATATACAGGATGGTAACAATCTTTTAATATTCGAATGAAAATTATTATTTACTTTTTTGATGTAGCTAAAATTCTGTCAAAAATAAAATAATTAAATGTACTAGAATAGACTAGCAAACATTATTTGGATAATCAAAAACACCTTGCGTTCCATTCAGTGATATGCAGTGTCCATTGTAATCAACTGTTCGGTTATTGGCTCATTGTTACTTGTTTATAGTGTTAATCATCCTTTGAAAATAATTCCCAATGGAATGTATATGACTAGTGCAATCTCTTGTTGACATTTCAATAGGAGATAAGCATTTCGTTTCTGCTTTCTCAATGCACATAAGCTTGCTTGATAAAATTTGTAGTTAGTTTACCCTTATCATGCATAACAGCTATTTCAGTCTTATCGATAATTAAATATTTAAATTTTGCATAACTGATTTTCCAAGCTATATATTGTTGACTTACCAGTTCAAGAATTTTAACGAAAATGTAATTTGAAACTTAATATTTTTGAAAAATGAAACTAAGACTTTAGAATGAAAAGGTCAATTAATGACGAATTGGTTTATTTGTTCTCTTATTGGATGTCTAGTAGAGAGAGATCAAATATTAATAAAATGTAATATTAATGTAATTTAATTTTATAATGGATGTTTCAGTTTTTGAATCATGTCTTGGTTGTGAAAAACTAATGTCTACCTGTAAGTATTTTGTGGTAAAAACAGATTATGCTAATTGAAGTACACAATAATTTTTAAATATTTTCACAGGCCTATTATCAAGTTGCTTATCTTATTTAGCTTGTTTGCGGTTTTATAAATAAATTTTTAACACAAGACTTAATTTCATTGGAAACTATGTTTAAAAATGGATTCCAAAACACTACAAATATTTAAGCCCAAGGTAAGAATTGAACCCGTGAACTGTTAAACTGAAAGTTAGAATTATAAAAATTCGGCAACAAGCTCAACCGTCCTATTCTTCAAATGATTGGGAGTCCAGTTATCAAAATGGTTGCTGAACTTATGGAAAGTTCTCATAATTGAATTTTTATTAATCACAAGAGGCGATCACTTACTTTCCTTGAAAATATTTACAGTATAATTAACATTTTAAAGAATACTTTTTTAAAAAATGTGCAAAATATTAAGCGTTATGTACAAAAACTTTTTCCTTCTTTTCATTACTTATTTTTCCTATTCATCTGAATTCAAATTTTAAGGTGATGTTATCGATTTCTTATTGGGGTTAATGATAAGACTAGAACGCAGAAAGTTTTGGATAAGAACCTAGCCACCATTGAGCAACATGAAACGAGTTGCTATTTCTGCGTGCACATTTGTGTGGGAGGAGTTCGAATGTTTTCTAGAATTTCCCTTTTGCAGCATGGAAACAGAGACCATTATCTGCAAAAATTCCTCTCGTACGATAAAGTGTGTCGGAATCTTTCAGATAGGCTTTTGGTTCGTATGCAATTTGCTGGCAGTGGTGATACGTTGATAGAAATGATATGTGTCATTCTAATGATATATATTGTCATCAAAACCAAAAATTGACAAATAAAGCTTAATCATTCTCAGGAATGGTATCTGAATAATGTTTAGTCCTTCTAGGATAAAAGTGGGACTTCGACTTAAACTTAATAAGACATCATTATCATACGGAATACTTGGCATACTAAATTGGATATTTTACATGTTTTGATTGTTCAAAAATCCATTTATTCAAATAATCCTTAGAAATACTCATAATTAAAATGAATACCACGTGTTACCTTAAAAGCAAGCAAATGCACTCTATATTTATATTGGAATTATCATTCAATAGTCACAATTTCAATTACGATTTTTACAGCAAATAAACTACAGGGTGATTATAAAAAACTTTGCCAACATCTGCACTTCTAGCGTCCATTCTATTTAACTGATCAAGATGATATTTCAAATATAGTTCTTTTGAGATATGCGCTCGAGATTCTGTGAATGGCAACACAGTGGCCCTCGCGGTTACAGTTATAGTGACAGAAACTCGAAATTTTCGAATGGCAACGTCTACTTTTTACCATCGCAAAATGTTCAGCACATGCGAAAACCCTAAATACCGTTGAAACGGTACCGATATGTCTAAAAACGGACGTGCTCTGCAAACACAAAAAAGAGTTCTGAAAACCGGCCAATAAAACACGATCTGGGCGCACGCAATAAATTTGCATGTGACAGAGTCAAGAAACCAATCACAGAACGCCGGTCGCCAGATATTCAGCGTAGGAAACCTATAAAATACCAAGCGGGTATGCGAAGTCGTCATTCGGGAACTCGCACATGCCGACGATATGAGTGATTTAGCTCGGCGTGATTTAGTGCGGAAATTCGAAGATACAGGCAGCACCTGTGACAAACAGCGCTCCGGACGGCCAACTGTTTCTGAGGACGTTGTCATGGAAGTGCACCATACAGTGACTGCAGGACACACAGAAACCGCAAGAGGGATAGCGCGCGTGTTGGATATTCCGAACTCAACGGTCCGCAAGCTCTTGCGCTCGGTACTTCACATGTTTCCCTATCGGTTCCAGCGCGTCCAGATGTTGGAGCCGGGTGACCCACAACAACGTCTGGACTTCGCAAATGCATTTTTGTTACGATATGATGCGGATAACGACTGGCCACTTCGCATACTATGGACGGACGAGGCGCATTTCACCTTAAATGGCAGCATTAACACAAAGAATTGTGTGCACTGGGGAGAGGCGAATCCTCATGCTGTGGCGCCAGTACCATTATTTGACGCCAAAGTGACTGCGTGGTGCGGCATTACAGCTACATTTGTTCTGGGCCCGTTATTCTTTGAGGAAACGACCCCGACTGGCCCTGCAACATGTTCTGTAACGGGCCCTCGGTATGCAGCCATGCTGAAAAATTATGTCTTACCGGAGTTGCGTCGGCTGAATGCACTCAATGACATTGTTTGGATGCAAGATGGCGCACCTCCACATATAGCGAGGTCAGTTAAAAGGCTCCTGGATCAGCATTTTGGTGATCGCATCATCTCACGCTATTATCCTTTTCCGTGGCCAGCGCGATCCCCAGATCTGACGCCTATGGATTTCTGGTTTTGGGGCTATCTCAAATCCAGAGTTTATCTGTGCAATCCTCAAACATTTTTGGACTTAAAGGATTCTATACGGCGTGAGATTGGAAACATCCCTCGTGCCATGTTGCGTGCAGCGACATTGTCCACCGTCTCCCGCATGCAATGCGTAATTGCCTGTGATGGCACTCATGTGGAAAATGTTTGAAATTAATAAAGATTTTTTTCTCTATGTGTTCTCATCATTGAGCAGTGTCTTGTCTCTGTCGTATGCATTATTCCTCCATGCGCCTTGAAGAACTGTTTGTATGTGTATAACACGTCGGTTTTCGGACATATCGGTACCGTTTCAACGCTATTTAGGGTTTTCGCATGTGCTGAACATTTTGCGATGGTAAAAAGTAGGCGTTGCCATTCGAAAATTTCGAGTTTCTATCACTATAACTGTAACCGCGAGGGCCACTGTGTTGCCATTCACAGAATCTCGAGCGCATATCTCAAAAGAACTATATTTGAAGTATCATCTTGATCGGTTAAATAGAATGGACGCTAGAAGTGCAGATGTTGGCAAAGTTTTTTATAATCACCCTGTATATTTTTAATTTGATATTTTAATTTATATAATTAATAAGATATAATGTGAATTTGGCCTATTTCTTGAACTCTTTTGAAGTATTGTAATTCCAATGCTTAGTAATGTATATTGTTGCATTATCTTTGAATTTTTTTCATATATTTCCTTTTATAGAAATTTTAATTGCAAATAAATATATCAGGAAGCTTTTTATTAAATAAAATATAAATTTTAAAATTTTACGAGCTTCTTTCACCTGAAATGCATTATTTAGAATTATTGGGAAATAAAGAAATAACTATTAAATAAATTTTAATTCTCTTTGTCCAAATATTGTAAAGAAAAATTATAAACATAACATTTTATTTCACATTATATATTCACACCTATATAATTCAAATAATTCTAGATTGGGATAATTTATTAATAAATATTCATCATCCTATTTTCATAACAAAAACTGAAGATAAAAACTATACAGTATGATATTTGCATGAAAGAGATTGTTACTTTCCAGAAATTTAATTTGTGGACATGGTTTATATTTTCTTACAGAATTAAAATTCTAAATGTAATTACTTGGTAATCATTTGATACTTATGGTCAACATGTTATCTACCAAATAAATTTTGTTGTGATATCTCTTATATTTCTTGGTGTTGCAATTTGGGTGGCCAGCTGTGTATATAATTGTTATTGAAAGATTTAATAATTGTGTTAAGAAAATTATTTTTCAAATAAAGCAAGAGAAATAAGAGAAAACATGTTTGGTAGACATCATTTAATTTTATTTGAATTGCACTCGAAATACTAATAGCTATACAATCTTACAATACAATATTTGCTTATCAAATCCTGAAGGATTACAAATAGAGTATATTTTTGGGTTGTGGATTAAATTTTATGCAGTTAAGTGTTCAACAATTAACTGTGCTTGGTTAAATTAATATTATACTATTGCAATTATTATATATAGAATTGGTTCTTGATTTCCTCTCTACCTAAAAATTGAACATGACTCTATCTATGAAAATCCACATAGAAGGCAACTGTGGAATGGAAGCTTTACAAGAGATTTCAGCTGAACTTTAGACATTAAAAGATGTAATAGAATCTTACTATGCCCCAGTGGTTGGATTGTGTTCTTCGGAGCGAGTAGTCCCGAGTTCAATCCCAATTATTCTGGAAGATGGCGGGGTGTGGGAGTTGTGTTTCTGCACACTGATCTGTCGGGATGAGTGCTAGAAAGATTTTTGGCTTTCTTCTCTAGTGGCACGTGAATAAAGCTGTAATTTATTAAGAATCTGCTCAGATTTTTTTATAGAAAATAATAAGGTACATGAATACGTAGATGTTCGAGTATCTTACAATAATTTTCAATTGTTATGTTATTTTTTATGTTGTATAAAAAAAGATGAAGTTTATAAGGAATAGTGGTTATATTAACAAAAGAAATAACAAAATCAGAATACATAAGAGATTCAAACTATTAAAAATGAAATACATAATCAGAAAAATGTGTTAATTCTATAAAAGAATTATTAAATAAACTTTAAATTTTTTATTGAATAATAACTTCAAAAAGGAGAAATTGCTTTACACAAGTGATTTGGTTGCACTGAAAACAAATTTTGAATAGTGTCATCACAGTCTTAAATGACCCATTCTTTAATAATTTAGGTACATAAAATGATTGTAAATAAATTTTTAGGAAGCAAGGAGGTATCAGAGAAGGAAAAAAATTTTCAATGTTATCTAATTCTATTAAGACTATAAAAAACTCTTATTTTAAAGTATTTAATCTTATAAAACTTATTATTAAATTACAAACTAGTTATGATTTCATCATTCAAATATTGACACCCACTACTAATCGTTAACAATTTGACCACATCGTCGATCATTGGTCATTAATCCTTTCTTGTAAATGTGCGGTCATTAGTTGGAATTTCTCTTTAGTGCCTTATAATAAATAAGTATTTTTTCCTGTTTTAAAAAATAAAACAAATTTTAGAAATTAAAAGTAACTGTTAAAAAGCTATGTTTAATTTTAGAAATTTTAATTTTTATATTTAAAAAATTAAAATATATTCGAACCATATTGATTTGTCGGATATTTACACATATACTTTTGCCATCCTCCTTAGTGCACCAGTTTGAAATACTGAATCTAAGTGCTCCCCTGTATCAGATCTAAGAGTCTAATGTAGCTGATTAAAGTTTTATAGTATTTCTCTTAACAATTCATCTATACATAAAAGCAAAAAATATTTTATTTAAAATAAAAGTGCTTAAAAATTAATTCAACTATCTCCCTTTTCGGAAGAAAAACTTTAAGAAGCATCTTTGATGGAATAAAATGTAGGAATACAAGGCAGAAGAACTAATTCTGAGCTCTATAAACTATGTAAAGAACCAGATATTGTTAAATTTATCTCAATACAGAGATTAAAATAAGCAGGACATTTGAGCCGGATGAACGACAATTGGGTGACGAAAAATATTTTCTTCTCTCGCCCCATTGGCACCAGAAGAAGAGGACGAGCGAAACTCCGATGGCGTGACTGCCTTGAAAACGACCTAAAAACACTAAAAGTGACAAACTGGATGACCTTTTCCAAAAATAGGGGTCCTGGTATGCATTTCTGAGGAAGGCAAAGGCCCACCCTGGGCTGTCAGGCCAATGAAGAAGAAGAAGAAAAAATAATTCAAATGTGTATATTCTTACTTTCTCGCACCAATAAAAAGTAACTAAAAGATAATTATTACGAAGTAGTATAAAGTATTTATCCTTATCAAGTTAATCATTTGTTGCTTATACCTCAAAGTTTATAAGTCAAACATTTTAATACATTAATTTAACTTCTACTTTTGCACATCAAAGCAGCTGTTTTGTTAAATTGTTTTTCTAATAAAAGAACGGTTAGAAATGGGTATCTTGGAAGGGTCTATTTCATGATACGTGTTTTTATTTTGTTAGCAAATGAATCAAGATCTATTTTACAAATCAATTAAAAAGAAGAAAAAAAAATGTATTTATATCCCGTTTGGATTGTAACAGAAATAAAACATAATTATTATGAGATGTTTTAAAATAGTTATGGAAATTGAAATTCGCAGTATGAAAAGTTTGGCTAAACTGGATTATACGGTCTCAGCACGCCAAGCCCGAAAACTCGCCAAATCTGGTAAAATTTGCTGGTTTTTTCCTCAAAAAATCATCAAAAGCGATTGTTAGCCAAATTTGTTATTAAATACATCGTCGGAATGTCTCGTCGCATTACATACCAGAAATGCTTGCCATTTTCATTTTGGAAATTTTTTTATCTGATGTAAAGCGCGGCAATTTAAAAAAATACTACTTTTTCATATTTATTTTTTATTTCACTTCGGATTTAGAATGGAATATAAATATTGTTATATTTATATTCACATTTTTTATTTCGCTGTGGATATAATGCCGGAATTTCAATACTGTCTATTTCGCTGTGGATATAGGGGCAGAATTTCGATGCTGTCATTCGTCTTGTATTTCGCTGTGGATATAATGCCGGAATTTCAATACTGTCTTTGATATTCGTTTTGTATTTCACTATGGATATCGTGCCAAAAATTAAACTCTGACTTTTATATTCATTTTGGATTTTGCTGTGCGTGTAGAGGTAAAGATTTTATTTTAATTATTTTCTGCTGGCATATAATTCCTTGAACTAAATGTTAAGTATTTAAATTTCCAAAAATAAACGAAATTATAGAATCGTTCTATTTTTTTTAATTATTCTAGATTTGTCTACTTTTATGTAGCAATGATTTGTAACATTCTATCTTAAATCCCCTAAATTCATCATTTTATTTAATTCTAACTAGATGTTATTAAATGTAATTATTTTTGCTACTTTATTTCCTTTAATTTTAATTCTGAAATATTTTTAATAGGATCTTTAATCAATTCTATTTTTACTGTTTACTGTTTCCTTGTATACCGTTAGGCTTAGAAATTTGAAATCGGGGGAAACCCCGCTGTATTTACATGGTTGTTATTATTGTTTTATTATTTATTGTAAGGTGGGGGAGGGAGGAAAACCCGATTTTTTATGCCGACTGGCCACCATTTTGGGTTGCTTATGAAATTCCAATACCCTTGTCTGCTTGCCTTGGCGAAAAATATTTTCGTCAATTTCGCCAATTCGTCAATTCGTAATATCCAGTTTACCGAAAAGTTTCAACATGTTTTAAAACTAAGTGATTAACAACTGGCAACCCATACCAAATAGACATCGCCATGGATTTGAAAGTCAAGGTACATATACACTAATTTCTCTTGTTATGCTTGAAGTAGAGATTTTGAAAGTCATTAGTTCCTATAACGCTATTTCTAGCTTTCAAGCATAAAATAAAAATAAAGAAGAAAGCTCTCATGTAACTCTTCACTTTATAGTTACATTAAAAGTGTTACCAAAAGATAAATATGGCATAATATTTTAGATTATTTACTCTTATGTAAAAAACAGCATTTTTTTATAAATTACAAATGAAGTTTTTAATTTTCAAATAACTGCTATCAATATTGATAATAAATTTTTTCTACTAATCGCCGGCGCCGTGGCTTAGTTGGTTAAAGCGCCTGTCTAGTAAACAGGAGATCGTGAGTTCGAATCTCGCCGGTGCCTTAATTATTACAATATTTTATTATTTCAACAAAAAAGAATAAATTTACAAAATTACTTTAAGATTTTACGATAAGGGCTTATAGACAAAATAGAAAGAGCGTAGATCAACAATAATTCATTTTTAAAAATAATAATCTTAAAAAATATTTAAAGTTTATGAAGTATTTAAAATATTTGTCATAATCAAAATTATATATTTGCTGTTATATAAAATTAGAATATCAGTCTTGATTTTGTAGACGTTTGGACATCAAAGTAAATTTATTACCTTGTCACGAAAGATATTATTTTGAAGGTTGTTTTTTTTATTTTATGCATTTACTTGTGAGAATGGAGTTAGGGCTATTTTTATCATTTAATTGAATGGCTGTTCAAATATTAAATAAGAATAGAGAATACTTCGTTTGAAATATAATTGATAGTTTAAAAGAGGGAAGAAAAACACTATTCAATTGCTTATTCCATTACACTTGTTACTGTGAAAAGATGAATATTAAATGATCATATAAGTTAATCGTAAAAGTAATTAAAATTTATGCAAATGGCACATGCCAATTTAAAATATTTTTAAAATTATAATAATATAATACTAATTAATTTAGTTAACATTTACATGAATTTTTTTAATTTAATGTTAAAATATCAAATTTTCTTACATTTATTTAGCCTAACACTATGACTAGCCTTAATAGATGATTAAAAAGAAATCTATTCTTTTGTGATGGTTTAATATATCTCTATTCCTTCTACATTAATCATTTATTATAATTGAATAAACAAAATTACCATTTGATTTTACATTATGTAGTCATGCATAAGATGAATCATTAATTTTCCCACTCCAACGATTAAATTCATACTCCCAGTCTTCCTGTATTGCAAACAGAAAAATCGAGCGTGAGTTCAAGTTAATCGCCGAGTTCTTTAGTAATTCATTTTTAATTTCTTTATTTAAAGCAACATTATAGAAAGAAATCTTATAGCACCTCTCTTTGGAAAGCTTATAATTTTTTACTAATTTATTAATATTTATAATATAAGGAAAAATACTTTTATAAATTAAAGTTGCAAAATAAATACAAAAATATCCCATCTAAAATTCCTACACATATATTTTCCCCCTTAAAATGTATTTATATAATAAGAGTCCATCAAATTGGAAATTTTTTTACCTTTCAAAAAGGTATGACCAAAAAGTATTTTTTAAATTAAAAACTTTTGAAAATTGCCCTATGCACAAATATATTTGTAACTGCCTAGTATAAATGGCTTAAAATATGGCTCCTAGAAATAAATTATTTTGACACGATGATATTGCCAAAAGAGCAACCATACACTGAAAATCATCATATTCATGCAAATTAAACTTTTACCGTTTCAAATATTGCCAATATTTGACAAAAATTATAAACATTTAAATAAACTTGCCAATATTTAAAATAATGTTAATATACAAAAATTTAGTACTTATAAACATTAGTTTATGATTTATGTAATTTAATATTTTTTATAATTAATTAAGAGGCTTCATTAAAGATTGATCAAAGAAATTTAAATAAAATTTATAAATAAAATTTCTACTTTTAGCTGCTGTGTTATAAAATTGTTCAAAAAGGTAAATGTTATTCTTAGGTATTTTTTGAGTCGGATAATCAAAGAAAACAGAAATGGATACAAGATACAAGAAACTTTTCTTGTCAATACAATTTATAATTATCTCCGTACAAAAGCATATTTTTCTATAGTTAAAACAAAATTATTTTTAATTAACACCAAGCAAATTTTATGAATTTATCTAATTGTTATGGTTTTTAATTTTATGAATAAGTAAATTTTAATAATATAAAGTTGGTGACCCGAGCAACTGGAACTAGGAAACATTGGATTTGGAGTTAATGGTACAAAATGCTGATTAAAGCAGAGGTGTCAATGACATACAAACCCAACCTGAAGAAGAAGAAATTTTAATAATTGAAGGCATTTTCTATCATTTAAGGCATGTTTCTTATCAATATATTTTTTGAATTGTGATTTTTACTTTTCTGAAATTAAATAGTGTTAAAAATATGTATCTGATGGTAAACTGATGTAAAAAAATTATTGTAATTAACTAACTGAATATTAATTATGTTTGATTATATGAATTAAGACACAGGCCATTTCACATACTTGATTTACATATTCATGCATATAATTATTTTAACAGTTTATAATATAAATTTCTTCTAGAAATAAAAAACAAACCCCACGTTTAAAAATGATGAAATAAAACAGACATTTTCATCCTTTTTTCAATAATAATAATTAATTTCAAATTCATATTCTAAAAGTGATGAAAACTAGACAGAAATTTTAAAAGTCCCGATGCAAATAATGTATTTGTTAATTTTTTAAAATATATTTTCAATATTTTCCGTAATAAAATTACTGAAATAGAGGTTAAATTTTTACGTTTGGTTGATGTTTTATGATTTTTTTTTCAAATGAGGTCTGATTTATTTGAGATTTATAGTTTTGACTACATTCCAAACAAATGTAAATATATTCGGTCGAGGGGGAAATCGAACCTATGATTTAAAGAAATAAGCTCAGTTTCCAGAGCGATTAAAATATAAAATATTAAAGAGTTATATGATACAATGCCCGAGATAATTTCTCATCTGTAATTTTGCTTATGCTTTTCTGCTTGAATATAGCCTTCTTGTTGGAATGATATACATATATGCGAAAATATCTGATGTGCATAAATAATATTAATTTAAATGTCATAGTCTACCATTCTTACTTTCCAGTTAGACGCTAAAGAATACATATGATTTTCAGATAACTGAAACGAGAAATTGAAAAATATATGTGATGCAATATTAATTCTAAAAAAAAAAATAAATAAACGTTAAAATTAAGGAAGAAAAGATTTCTAAAGTTGAAAAAAATTCAAACATTTTAAATTTAAATTTGTCTTTTCCTTTCATCCACATTTATGAATCTAATGGAAAATTTATTGAAATAATACTTCAACCTTACATTAAAATAAATAAATACATTTATAAATGTTTAAGTTTAATTTGTAATATATTTGCATTAATTTATTTTTAATTAACATTGAATTAATACGCATAATATTTAATACAGAGAAGTAATTTAATTCTGGAGAATTCAAATTGAAAAAATTTAAAAAATTAAAGCATGTGTTTGCTTAATTTATTTTTTATTGGAAATTTTTATACTCTAAATTATTTTCATAAACCTTGTTATCAATACAAGTCATTTAATTTTAAATTATATTTTAATTTAATAATTTTTATTTGTTTTACTGTTCTTATCAAGCTTTCTCCCCTTTAATAATATTTTTGTGTTGATTATTATTACATTTTATAAATACATGTTATTTTAGTAATTTTTATTCATTTTAATTAATTTAAGGTTTATTTAAGGCTTAATTTAAGGTACTTTTATTTTAATTAATTTAAGGTACACAGCTAATTTAAGGCTTAATTTAAGGTACACAAAATTAATAAAAATTTATAATAATTTCAATGATATAAATAAAAATTATGATATATAAAAAAAGTGGAGAATCGTAAGCTCGTAAGTACTTTTTTTACCAGAATTTAACTACAACGTTGAGAAACGTTTTTCAAGTTTCTTTGAAGATAAATAAAGTTGTAGAATGTTGTTGTTGTTGTTGTCGTGTGCCAGCTAGGCTGGCAATATGGGGTGCGCTGCTCCACTTTTCCAACTGAACCATATTAAGGTGTGGAGTCCGACTTCCTCAGTACACACATGCCATAGGAGCCCGTTTATAGGGTAGGCAACCATTCACACAAGGAAAGAACAAAGACAGGATAGATAGAGAGAAAGTACATCCACACCAAAACTGAGATTTGAACCCAGGACCTCCCTATCCGCAGTCAGGCATGCAGACCACTAGACAAGTTGCGAGGCAGTTGTAAAATATAAAATGTAAATTTATAAATTTCGAAGGAAAAACTTAAATTGTGAATTAATTTAGACTTGTTTACTGGAAATACAATGTGTGAAAACAGTAAGAATATAAAACTGTTTTTAAAACAAATGTTTATTGATTTTCTGCTATACTCAAATTAAACAATAATATAAAGAAAGCGAAACTGTACTATTCTTCAAAACACCGCTTTCGGACGCGTTATACAGAAACAGGAAGTCTCATTGTAAAAGAATCATTCAGGATTATCAATATGATTTACAGTGACACTCATTTCAATCAGTTACTTAGCTTCAGCTTTTATAAAGCAAAATCTTATTTCCTTATTCAAAATCTATTTATCGCTTTTTCTCTCTATACATGAGATACAATTATGTTACTTAACAGTAATACTTTAACAAGTGAGAAATTCCATAGAATAACTAGGTATTTCATGAAAAAATTAAACAGGTAAATGTATATAAAATTATTGAGTTATAAGACTTAACAAGGTATTCTATGCAATAAAGATTACTTGATCAATTACTTGATCGTTAAAGCATGAAATATGGCACTCGAAATTTGTTTGAACTGGTTCCAGCTGTTTTTATTCAGTTTTGAACCACTTACACCTGCTTTACAATGAATTGTGTGTATGCATTTCATTTCGTTTATTTCAAACGTCGAATGTAGACATCTGTTGTTGTTGTTGCTTATGACACTTGGACAAGCGAAGCTCGCTATGCCTTTGGCTGTGCGAATGTATGTCAATAAGCGAGCGTCTTTCGTTCGAATCAGAGCACCAAGAAGGTGAAAAAGTACGACTTTGCACTTTTTAAGGTGTCTCGTAATTTTGAACCACGGTCAGGTGACGAGGCCACACCTGAGCTGGCATCCTCCTCTCCACATCCACGCCACATCAGCGGAATGTACTTTGGACGTCACGTATTAACGTGGACACGTACCCAACCCATGGAGTTCCAGCAACCCAGTGAAGGAGAGTACACCGTGGTCACCCTCCCAACCACTGCCCGCGGCAAATGATGCTTCACTTTGCTGAGCTTACGCGTGAAGCTACTGAGCCACTGGAGCTCATTTAGATATCTTATTTATATTAGCATTTTATATTTTGGATTATCAACAAATATTTTTTGAACCATTTTTCAAGCTGCAGGAATGGGAAACCAGCCTGTAAATAAAAGTTATTTATTGCAAGAGATATTTGAATCTATTTATTAAGCGTGAGACAGAGGAAAACTGTGCTGAACTTACTCGTGAAAAATAATTAACTTTTATAGCAGCGCTAAAAAGAACTAAAACAGCTTAGAAAATAGTACGTCATGGCTGTTGGTTACTCCTCATTATATGCTTCAAGTTCAAGGAGTAGAAAAGTTAATTGCGCCAGTAACATATGCAAAACTTGATACGGCATTTTATTGCTCAATCGACATGATCTTTGATATTTTATATGAAACACATGCTTTTCGACACGGTGGTAGAGACTTATTAATAAAAGAACTGAATCGCGCCGCCCAACTTGTCTAGTGGTCAGCATGTCCTCCTGCGGATAAGGAGGTCCTGGGTTCGAATCCCGGTTAGTACATGGATGTACTTTCTCTCTCTATCTATCCTGTCTTTGTCCTTTCCTTGTATGAATGAGGTGTGAATGGTTGCCTACCCTATAAACAGATACCTATGGCATGTGTGTAGAGTAAAGTCATACTTTCACCTTCATGGTGCTCTAATTAAAAACGAAAGACGCTCCCAATTGACTTAAATTCGCATAGCCAAGGCATAGCGAGCTTGGCTTGTCCAAGTGTCATTAGTAACAACAACAACAAACTGAATCGCTGATATAAAAACAATACTCGAAAAACATAAAGATGTTTTTGAGTGTTTAAGAACTTTCTTTCAGCCAAAACGAAAAATATGAAGGAAAGAAAGACAAATGGTGTTTCCACATCTGAATTCAAGATCACATACATTTTTCAGTCTCAACCTGATGGAAACTATAAATTTCTTTTAGCTTACCAGGTCATTTGTGTTTGGGATTTTAAGACCTTAAAATAAAAGAGCAGAAGTGATCTATTTTAATTGCATTTGCTCTATATATTTTTATTATTTGTAGCTTTAATCTATTTTAATTGCATTTGTTCTATATATTTTTATTATTTGTTACTCCATGTGTATAGCACCCCGACAATGAAAGAGAATTCAGCAAATAAACTTATAGAAAACTTGAAAATAATATGATTGGAATTTAAGATCGTATACACGGCAAACCCATACATAATCAGATTTAAGTTACAGTCAATAGGGACAATCAAGACGTCAAAAACAAGTTAACAGTTTAGATGCAAGGAAGCCTGATGGCTTAAAGGCAGCGTTTTAGGCTCCGAATGCACAGGTCCGAGGTTCGATCCTTGGGCTAGGAAAGGTCGACTCAGCTTTTCCCTCCCTGCAGTGCGTCGATAAACTGAGTACCAAGCATGCTTGGAACTAAACACTGGGGGTCTCACGTTAGGCTGGCCAGCTAACTGGGACATATGCTTCGCACCCCAGGACCCTCGGTCATAAAAACAGTATGGGCACTGTAGGACTTGGCAAACATGGGTTGTCGTGCCACGGAGTTTAGTTTAGTTTAGTTTAGATACAAGATAACCAATCTACTTCATGGAGTCATGATCTAAAATTTATTTATTTCATGAAAAACAGAGTGATTCCTTAAGTATGAAGAGAACTCCTTATGAGACTATGTTTGACTGTTTGGTTGAATTATCCGCAACTTCCATTCCAAGAGAAGTGTTTGATGCAATAGATGTGATAAATAACAATTTGAAAATACCCTAACAGCTTTAACTGCGTGTTACGAACGTAAAGATGATGTTGTTTTTTGCCAAAATAAAGCATCTTCAAGTTAAATTGTATAACTTCTTTTCCAACGTTGTGAAAATATATCCCCGAATGTAGGTCCACGAAGACTTCTACGCCTTCACGGACGGCTCGAAAATTGGCAATAGAGTCGGCTGTGCGTCACTCATCTACGGAAAAAATGAGCTGATTAAGACCATTCAAGCCCGACTTAATGACACGGCTTCAGTGTTTGAGGCAGAAGCAACCGCAATCCTGCTAACCATCAAGCACGCGATCTCCCACGATTACCAGAAATGCCACATCCACACAGACTCTAGGTCAGTACTCTTGGCGTTGGCTGGAAGGCAAGACTCAAGTGATACAATACAAGAGATTGTCGAGATCTGCAAAGGACGAGAGAGACAATTTGCCTTGCACTGGGTCAAGGCTCATATTGGTATCACCCAAAATGAAGCAGCAGACGTTGCAGTGAAGCAAGCCACCCAATTAGACAACATTGACATCACTGTTAAACACAGCAAACAGCAGTTCCGGACACTTACCATCGAGCACGAGACTTCTATGTGGCAGCACAGATGGGAGACCTCCAACAAATCCAGGAGACTCTTTGAACTCTTCCCGAAAGTTTCACGGAAAAGACTACAAGGGGACTTCTTCCTAAACCAGCTTCTTACCGGGCATGGAGTCTTCGGCACCTATCGCAGCAGATTCCATGGGCAATCAGATGTCTGTCCACATGACGGCGATGTACAAGATCCGGAGCACCTTCTCTTCCACTGTAGCCGCTACTCCAACATTCGGGAAAAAACCTTTCCCAAGAACTTCCACCAACTACACTTCAAGCAGCTCCTCCCTCTTAAAGAATTCAGGAAAGGTGCCAAGGAAATTCTGCAGGCTGAACTCCTCCTTCTGACTAACCTCCACCTCCTCCTTCCTTGTACATATGTTTTGTGCTGTATCTTTCTCAATTAAGGCCATCCGGCCCTCTTCCAGCCACAGTGAGTCCCAACAGAACCCCTTTTGTCCCTTCGGTTTGGACAGTCCACAAGAGCTCTACTCACACGCCCTGGCCAAGTGCTGAGCCTGGGTTCCCTCCATGATTACTGTCCGACGACGTTCTCCACCGTATACCTTCGGGTGGGACGGTGCTCTTTGGTAATGTTATTACCAAAGTTATTATATCCCCGAATAATACAGTAAAATTATTTGTCGTGTGTTCAAAACTTGCGAAGACAGCTTATTTTGTATATAAATTTGAACAACCGACTCATATTTCATATTCAGAAATCTGTTATTTGGAAAATAAAATTGAACAGTAGCTTGTATCTAAATAAAAAAATAAATATCGAGAAAGAAAGACAATGGATTAAGGAATTGGAAATTGAAATTATTGTCCTGCGCAAATCTTACTGAGGCATCTTTTGGCACGTATTCTAATTTCGGAAGTAGATATAGCAAGTGGAGACGATAGATCTGTTTTAACTATCTTTATGGAAAATACTGGGGAGATATTTTTTTACGATTAGGAACTAGCGATGGCCAACTAAGACAATTGTACTCTATACCTCTTCTTCTTCTTCTTAGAGTTGGGTTTGTATGTCATTGGGCACCTCTGATTTTATCAGCATTTTGTACTATTAATTAATCCAATGTTTCCTAGTTCCAGTTGCTCGGGTCACCCACTTTATTAATAAAGTCCGATATATAACCCTTTAATGGAGTCTAGGTGTAACTCTCTAGTGTGGATGATGCCTAAAGAAGTTAATCTAGGGAGGGCAAGAGCCTCGCATTCGTAAATGATATGCTTGGCCGTTTCCTCTTGCATATGACATTTCCAGCAGATAGGGTCTTGCTGAAACAGTCCCATTTTATGGAAGTGTTTTTTGAAATAGTAGTGCCCAGTTATGAAGCCTACGGTTAAACGTATCTTCTGACTAGAGCATCTTAGAATTTCAGAGGCAATCCTCGCTGATGATCCACAGATCATACTTTTAGCGTGGGTTTGACCAGGAGTGTTGATCCAAGCTTCATACATCTTCCGTTTTTCCCATCTAAGAACATTGGCTTTTGAGGTCTTCAAATTGATCCCACAAAAAGTACTCTATACCTCAGTTCAATATATGTGAAAAAATATTAATTTCCATTGAAGAAGCTTCGAATTTTTTTCACAATGCTTCGATTAAGCTGAAAGACAACATAAAATCTATATTTCCCTAGACATGTTCAAACTGCTGGAGGTCCAGTCTCAAAAATATTTGATTGAAAAGGTAATAATGCAAGTGCAATATTTTGGAATAGAGAGTTTCGAAGAACACAGTGGGTAATGTGCCCTAAAATGAACTTCATGTTTTTCCTTGTACAGTGATCGCATACTTGATATGAACAAACCCTAAGCACTCACAGATAGTTATCTCAACAAAAACCTAGTGGAATATCCTGTGAAACAATGAAATTCATTTCAATTTGATTATATCTCCAAATGTTTGCATTTCGCAAAGACAAATAAATAAACTATAAAATTCATCTACATTATCCAAGGTTGACTTTCTAATGAATTCAAAGTAACATTTATCCTAAGATAATTTTTCTTTCATGAAATAAGTTCCAAATATCTTGTCACATATTTTATCATGATTCTTTGGTATTGTGGATGCCTATTTATGTATAAATATGGCAAAACATTATTGGATATTGAAAATTGTAAATAAAGATTATATGGTTCTAAATGTTTTAAGGTTCATAAGGTAACTTTTGCCCTCACATTTGAGGACTTAATTTATTGTTATTTTCTTCTTCAATAAAAGTATCATCACCAGAATCACCATATTTTATTCCAATTAACCCATCCAGATCTTTCCATTTTCAAAAAGTTTCTTTTAACGCACTTATTTTTAATTCAAGACGTCACTATTGTAATTAATTTCTAAAAATTTTCTTAGAATGAAATTTTATTACATGATAGTCTTAACTTCAAAAATAAATATTAATATGTTATGTAATTCTTTTTAATGCCATTCGTTAAATTTATTTCAAATAAAAATTACATTCAATGTGTACTAAATTATTGATTTTTAGCTTTTCATTAACTTTATATTTTAAACATTATTGACTTATCTGTCAATAGGAATTTTTGCAGAAGTTTTTAGTGCAATTCTTTCAGCTGGAAAAGTATATATAAATTGTTTTTGAATTACCAGCAATTTTTTCCAATTTATTTTTCAACTGTTCATTTTCTAGGTTTTTTCTTCTATCTTTAATGAGATAAAATTAGAAATTCTTAAATCTTCTTTCACATATACATATGAATCAATTTTTATATATTCTTTGAAGTTACTATTTTTGTCTAATTATCGTCTCACAACAATTTGCAATTTTTCAGATTTTTCTAGAGCAATTTTTTCATATTTTTTCTTTTCTTTTTTTAATTTTTTATTATTATAACATTTAAAATGATTAAATAAGTTTAGGAGATAGTTTTGTCAATTTAAAAAAAAAAGATAAAGATGATATCGAGCATTTCAAAGAAAATATTTTTGATGCTCAGTTTTAAATATAAATGAAACAATTGTAACATTTTGATTGCATTATAACTTGCAACTCTGAACTATTGTTTGGAAAAATGCATTATGCTTTATGGTAAGGTGTGTGTTTTTATGTGCATAAAAAATTCACTTTTTTGTTTTACCGTTGCCTTAAAAAAAAAAAAAAAAAAAAAAAACTTAGACATTTTTCTCTGAAACTATCAGGAAATTCTTTACAGAAAAAATGACAAGAAACCTTAAAATATTTCTCACCAACTTTTCAAAAATAACCTATATTTTTCCTAAGCAAGTCGCATTTTTTTAAAAAGAAACTTGATAGTATAAAGGGAAATTGTTTACACATTCTGTTCGGAAAATAAACATTCTTATTTAAGCTATTACTTACATTTCAGTATGCCGAGGTCGCAGCCGAATGGTTAGCGTTCTTGCCTTCGGTTCAGCAATTCATGGGTGCGAATCCCACCTTGCGCATGGATGTTTGCAGTGGTTTCGAATTCACTTTAAGCCGTAGGTCTCGGTATAATTAGCCCCTCGTCGTCAAAAAATGACCGTTGAGGAACAAACCTGCATTGGAGTGAATGACAATATTTTAACTTATTTATGGAAAGTATTAATTTAATTAAAATTCCTGGATTAAAGAGAAAAAATCCCAAAGAGTATTAAGTTTTATAAAAAGCGTCACACTACATTTAAAATTTTAGATTCATACTTCTCGATAACTAATTAAATACGAAAACATGTTTTTTTTTTTATCAAATGTATGCTTATAAACCTTAGAAATAATATGAGATAAATATTAATGAAAGTATAATAATCAGTGTAATTTAATCACTAAAATAGTCATTTGATAAACATTCGACTCGTTAATAGTTTAACAAAAATATTTTTCATTGATCCACTGCTACAGGTTGAGAATTATAGTAGTACCTAAGTCTAATAGAAAACATAACATTCAACATGAATTTTTGTAGCCAAAAATTTTATTGGGTGTTTTTTACTGAACAAAAATAAAGAAATTTATCAGATTTTTTTATTATGTATAAATTTTAAGGAACCTATTTTTTATCTATTAGCTTTTAAATTAAAAATTTCTGTTATTTCTTTTAAATTGTATGCAGAGTATCAAAAAATTGCCATTTACAATTAATATGGAAATTTATTTTGATGTCTTAATTGACTGCAATAGAATCAAGTTAGATGATGCTTAATTCGATTGATGGTTATAAAGGAAGTACAACTAATATTTAACTTCATAAAAATCGAAATTAAATATCAAAACTCAGCTGTAAATTCGTGACTTATGTGTGTCTCCCTTAATTATGAAATAGCTCAATCAAACTGTTGTTCAGTAAACTGGATTATTGATGAAAGTTATCATGGCTTAATGAATACTATGGTTAAATTGGGAAACAAATGCTTGTAAATAAATATGAAATATATTTTTAAGTTTAACTTTAGAAAAATCGCTTAACATTTTGACTATATAAATAAATTAAAATTATTTCTTTATCATATTTTAAAAACTCTAGACACAATAATTTTTTCTGATTTCAAACACTTAAAAAAATAATTTAATGAAGAAAATTTAAAATTTGTAAGATCTTAATTAAATTGCGGTTGGCCTTTTTATTTTTATAAATATGAACTATTGATGGGCTTGTTTAAAAAAACTAAAAAAATAATTAATTAATTAATTCAAGTAGAGAAAACTATTAGCTAACAAATTAGTTTATAAACTAGAGTGTTTCCATTTTAGTCTAATTTTCATCCTGAAAGTTAGTTTTCATTTTAATCTTACATTATGTTAGTGCTGCCATCTATGGACGAAAAGAAACACGTATAACAAATTCATAGTTGCGTAACTTCTCTTCCAAGTAATTTGATTCAAAATTTAGTAATTTCGACAATAACTTCTAATTTATTTCTATTATATGTACAACATTTCTAACTGACTAATTTATTTTAAATTAATGGATAATAATGAGAATTACATTAATCTCACAAGAGTTTCAAAATATTAAAAGATTATAATTGGTAAATGCTTTCATTTAATTTCATGTATTTAAAATATGTATTCATAAAATTAAATAATGAATAATATATTATAAGTCCAATAACAATAAATGAAAAATATGTTTGTTAGAGTTTCTTCCTAAAGTTTAAAAAAGAAAAAGTTTATTTTAAGTAATTACGCGGACATTTCTCTCAACTAAAAAATGTTTTGATTGATGCTTTTATTTTTGGTCTGGAGATGTTTTATCAACGAGAGAAAATTTGAATTTAAGTAAACATGACATATTTTACTATACTGCAGAAAATTGTACAAGTATCAATAATATAAGTATTTTAATAACCATATTGTTATTTAAATTCGCATACGAGAAAATAAATTTCCATTTTTCTGCAATTAATTAAGCACTAAAATAATTGGCATAGGTCTAGTTTTTTAATTTATAAAGTTTAAATGCTTTTGAGAGTAGTGTAATTGGATCAAAAAGTGCGAGAATATTATGAGAAGCAAAAAATAACTAAGGCAATGTTGCATTGAATAAATTATCGAAATTCAAAAATATTACAATTACAGTTTTAGTTTTATTATCATAATTTTATTTATTTATTTTGAAGTTAAAGCATTTTCGATTGAATAATATAATTTTTATTAAATTAAATTTAGATATTTTAATCACGTTAAGTATGTGTGTGAAGTTAGATATTTTTCTTATATTAGAAGTTATTACAGTTTTAAATTTTATTTATTTATTTATCATTATTTAAGGCTCATTAATAAAGTAAATATTTTAATTAAAATTTTCATTATACTGTTAATTGAAATGTTATTGAAATAAAAAAAGAAATATGCATATGTAAATTTTCAAGGATATCTATTACCAAAAATGTATATCAAAATAAAAATATATATTAATATATAGCTAAAACATATGTATCATATATGGCCAAACAATAGCAAGACGAAAACAAAATTAAAAATTTACGAAATATTTAAACAAGAAATAGAGGTATATAAAAAAAATTAGTATTTTTTATATATTCATAAAATTATTTCGATCAATATTTTCAATTTCGGAGATTATAAAAAAATTAAGATATGTAAATATTATCACATAAGTATTTCTAGGAATTAAATATGTATTTTTCGAATTTGCATAAGCGTGTAAAAATATGTTATGTCTCATCATGTTGAATTTTTTACATGGTTTTTATAGTTATCATATTGTATTAATTTATAATTTCGGAAATATGAAACATTTTCTTAGTGCGTGCGTGTATTTTGAATTGATAAAAATTCATAACATTTATTCCAATACTGTTAGAAAGGACTGCATTTCTAATTATTTGGCTACATTTCGCAAAAGGGAAATATTTGGAAAAAACAAAAAGTGGGTGGTAGGAAATTCCCCGACGGAAAAAGCATCCTTCAGACAAAAACGAACGCAAACTTCAGGCATCTGGTAAACGTCTCGGTGACAAACCACTTTGAGCTTGAAAAAACACCGACAAATAAACAATGTTTTTTCTTTCAGCCATTTTGGCGACGAACAAGAACGTAGAAACGCGCCTTGCTCTAAAGAAAATTGCGCCGTCTCTGTTTTCTTTCACTAAAAAAATGTGTTTGTGCATCTTTTTCACACACCAGTGGATATATAGTAACAAATGTACAATAATTTTTCTCAAAAAAGGATAGAGAAAGCGTGAGATAAAAAAGAGTGTTTTTATTTATTTAAATAATAAACAAATTATTAGACTAAATATTTGTATCATGAAATACATTTATTTTAGTTGTCCATGAAAAATTATTTTTCTGTATTTTTCCTTAACAGTAATTTTTTCTCATATGAAAAAAGATAAAATTTCATCATTTATAAGATATTTATATATAAACATTAAACTGAAACTATTTTGATATCTTCATGATTCGATTATTTAATATCGATTCTTCTAATTACGATATACCAGTTCGTTGAATCGATTTAAAATCACTATACTGACCGCAAGCACTGCTATTTAATGAAATTAATGCGATAATTCTCTACGCATAAAGTTACATTCTCTTAATATTACCGTTTATGCATTTACACTCGTGTCCATAAGTTAAGGATAATGAAAGTTCAGGCAAAGAAAGAGACAGCAGCAAAACAAGTGTGACTTATTTGTATAGTCTATTTATTAAACAAAAGGTAAAGAGCAAAAAAGATGCTATATGTTTGACATCATTAATAAAATTTGAGATTTTTACTCCCTGGAGCAAATTTTAAAAAAGATGCAATACAACGCCTAGGCATGCTGAGTATCAAATTATCGATCTGATCTTGGGGAATATTACACCACTCATCAAGCAATGCTTTCCGAAGTTCCGGTAGACATGTGGGAGGGGGTTGATGGGCTGCAATTCGTCGGCCAAGCATGTCCCACACATGCTCTATTGGATTCAAGTCCGGTGAGAATGCTGGCCAGTCCATATGTGTGATATCCTCCGATTGAAGTCATTCGTCTATACCCCTCTCTTGACGTCATACTCATCGTCATTGTGACGTACTATCGGCGCCATCTGGTGGTTTCTTGTAATTTGCATATTATTCTTCAAGATGTGTGTGATAATTCTACATGTGAAATTTATATTTTAGAGTTCAATTTCTGTGTGATTCTGATTTATTCTTAATTTATGGACATGAGTGTAAGTTGCAGAATCAGATATTAGTGATAATCTGGCATTTAGTCTATGACACGTCAGAAAATTATTTTTCTCAGCAGTAATTAAGTGACATGTTTGACAATAAAACGAGCATCCTATTCCTCCCTTACACCTTCACAACTAATTAACAGAACGATATTCAGATTCCAAGTTCCACGTCCAATTAATAAAATGGTTGTATGTCTATATTAGAAATGAATGGGTCACGTGCTTGAAGAATGGAAGATCTATCATTGATTTAATTCAATTGTACATGATAAATACAGATTATTGATGGCTGTAGAGATTTAATGCTCAACTAATATCTTTGTTGTGGTATAATATATTTGTTGACTCATCTAAATATCCTTAAAGTGTAAATTAATATGTCATAATGTCTATAAAAAATGTCTAGTCACTGTTAAACAATGGGAGATAATATTCAGTTTATGTTTCTGCACTCAAGTCTATCAAAGACTGCGTTTGGGAGTTTTTAAGAATTTTTAACTTGTGAGACAAATAAATGTATCCAACTATCTATAAAAAAATTTTTAGAAGAGTTACACACAGTATGAATTGAAAAAGCACTGATAGTTTGAAAAACTTTATAAATTTAATGATTCACTTTTTACGCTTATTTTACTGAAGAAAGTTATTAAGTTATTTAACTGGCCATTTTTTAACAGGCAATGTTGAATGGTTAATATCAACTCAAGTGTTCAATTCAGCAACAAGATAATTTACAAGATGATTCTTAGATTTTCATTGGTGATTCTTACATGATTTCTCTAATATCTTGATGTCCAACTGGGTAAATCCAGTTTGATACAAACACTGAAATGAATAACAAATTGTTATTTAAAATGATAATAACTGCAATTGGAAATTTGCCGCATGGGAACACATAGTTGATATTATGCTATAGTGTTTTATTTATATCAACTGAACAGAAGAGAATAAATAATCAATAGCAAGGAGGCGGATTTTACTTGATCCGCAATTAAACCTGTAGCAGCTTGTTTTTAAGTTTTCTTAACCAAAACCGGGAAAGATGTACGTCAATACTTCATATTACAGTGCAACGAAAAAGGTTAGTTATAGTATTTTTCACTTTATAAGATTGTTCTTGCATTCGATGAAATTAATCACTTATGCGGCTTTAATTTATACATTATTTTTGAAGAAAGCTCAAAAATCGTCACTTATTTATTTTATGCGTAAATCTTTAAACTAAATCTATTAACCAACTGCCTTCAAGTTCAAATTATTTATGCTTAATATCGTAGAGTAGGTGTGTAAGGGAATAGTTGATTAGTTATTTATTCATGATTTCTGATGTATTTTTTAACATATGTATTACATTTTGAAGAAAGCTCAAAATGTATTACTTGATTGCAATAAATTCGTTGCTCATGTGAAGGGAGAGAGTTTCACTTTCTTAAATCGTTCCGTTTTCAATAGCTAGGGAAGTCGTTTTCCCTTTACATTTAAAATGATGAAACTCCTTCGAAAGACCTGTTAAACAGGAATCGAGTACTTTGAAGACTTAAACTAAATATGCTGATAGAAACAAAACCACTTTAGATACGTCCTTTTCATGACTAACTTTTTAAACTTGGACTATTGTAAATTTCTGTAGCTACGCTTACATTTCTCAGAAAATTAAATGGTTTGAAATATCCTTCGTGAAGTTGACTAAATTAATTCGAATAATTAACAACTAATCTTGATTAGTTCAATGATTTCGCGATTTTATCTTGCAATCCACTTCGGTATTTTTATCAGCTTTTCTCTTAAATATATGTATTTCATAGTTACTTGTAACGCGATGAAGAACATAAATTCCTTGCAGTACTCTTTATTATTGTTTTGTTTGCTGAATTTCTCGTAACTCTCGTAAAAAAAAAAGCTTATTTTGAAAAATAAATAAGTTTATAAGCAAGAATAATATATACTAATTCGTAACTTGGAGATCTTGTTACTGTATTCTCGGTAAAAAACTAAAACCCTTTATATCTGGATAAAAAAATTTCTCTTTCCTCAGTTCTTGCAAAATACTGTTTCTTTATTTTCATTGTTTGAATTAACAGTTCATTTCTTGGACGCTTAAGTCAGGCATTTATTTTTTAACAAAGCAAAGTTAATGAAAATTCAATAAAGAGGAGTAGATTATAGGATATACCTTGCCATCTTGCACGTAATATTTGCACTTGACTAAGTGAATGATTTAAACACTCTTTACAACTTCAAAAGTGATCTCTTTGAATTTAATAAAACACGAATACGAGGACAAACTTAACTCTACGTGTAAATTTATTCAAATTTTAGATATTAAACAAGTTAACCTTAAACTAATATAAATGTAATCGTTTTAATGTTTAACTCAACATGCATTAATACGTTGCCCATTTCGAATATAGGAATGTTTACAGTAGTTAATAATTTCTTTAAAACTGAATCCCAATTAAACGAATTCTTATGAAGAGAAATGTCAATGAACTATCTTTGAAAATAAGCTTTTTATCCTAATAGGGCAATTTCTTTCAACATATTAACTCAATAGACTTGCATATTTAATCTATTAGAATATACAATGAAACTATAATAACATTTTAAGATGTCTTATAAAAACACTAGTATGCGAATTTCTTCAATGGCCATAAAATTTTTTCAAATAAGCACATCATTTTACAATCGGTGGCAAATACTTATACGTTGTACCTAGAAATTTTACAGTAATGAACAATGGATTTATATAGTGATCTCCTGTTCTTATAATAGCTTATCTTTTTTACGCGGTACAGTTTAAAAATGTTAGTTTATTGAGTGTATTGTAATAAACTTAAAGAAAAAATTTATTGGAAATTTTACTAACTTGTTTCAAAACTAGTTTGAATGTTTAGGTTTTTCGAAGAAATTACAGAAATTAATGTGACTCAAATAAACGTTGTTTATTGAATTAAATGTAAATGTCTAACTCTGCAAGTATGCAACTGTTGAATTTCTGACGTAAATTTCTCTTAAAGCATAATTAATCTCTATCATTACTTTAATACGTCTAGTCTTAACATTTTTATACTGGAGTGCTTCAAAACTGCGAATAGTTGTGTTGGGGTAAGTTTTTTAAATTGAGGTATTTATTAATATTCCTTAAATCAAATCGTATGTCAATATTTTTATTCTAATGATTCTAGGCTGATGAGACTATACTTTAATGACGATTGTGTAAAAGTAATTTTGTGTCTAACTAAACAGTTTTTGTTTTAAGAATTAACGTTAAATCAAACCCAATATTAGTCAGCAGACTTAAGTTTTACTAATCTTTCTCTTTAGCACAGGCTGGCAATATTGGGAGAAGAATTCAGCTACAAAGTGCAGTTCGATTTCAAACGCATTTTATTTATCGGAGTATTGCCAAATTACATAAAAGATTTTTCCGAAATCGTGGAGTTGGCATCGAAACAGAATGGCTACCAGGCACACAGGAGTATTAATTACAGAGAACACATCTACCATGTGTATATAAGATACAGCACTACTTCTGAAGCAATTTCTGCCAAACAGTTTTTCAGAGCTCAGGTAACTCTTAATAATAAATTCTATTAAGTTCACAGGATTTATTTTTAAACTTCTAATTTCTGTGAAGATTTTTAAGACTCTGGTGTTAGCTCTGAAGTTCATGAATTGGATTCTGACTTCAGATAATGGTTTGTCATAAGTCTTACGCGGAGTAATCGAAGTATACGTGCAGCAAATAATCCAGACTCCTTTTAAGAACAAACTTCAAGTGTTTGTAAGATGCTTCATATAAAGGGTGTACTTGAGTAATTTTTCTTGATTAAAGAAAACTTGCTCTATTTGTGTGCTTATAATATTTTTAATCATATAAACTATTAAAGTGGGTAATAAGTTTCTTAATTCTATATAGTTTACAGCACTTAAGAAAGTCTCCTAATATTTTTAAGTTTTAAAAATTATTTTAATGTTCAGTTTTCAGAACAGAGAACTTAATAATCAACTTTAGAATTTAAATCTAATTCATAAATTTAACTGCAGTGTTTGTGTAGGCCAAATCTTTACCTTTTCACCTTGAATTCATGGGTTCGAATCCGAACTTCTGGTTTTTTACTTAAGATTAATTTTAAATGGCAAGTCTCTGAATCAACTTTTTGACAAATGATGGAAGAGTGGCAAACCTGACCTCGCGGCAAATTTTTTTATAGGAGTTAGCTTTAAATTGGAAGTCTCGTTTGAATTGGTATTTTTGTGTAAAGCTGGAACCATAACCTTTTTAAACTAATTTGTTCTTGATGTTTGTGTGTGTGTGGCATTTTTAACATTAAATTATATACCTAGTTCGTCAAACATCTGTATGCTATTGTGGGTATCTTCAAAATGGATCCAGATTGCCTTTAGCCATTGCGTTTCAAGTTATTTATAAACTGAGATTTAATGATTCGATAATATATTCTAATTGTGCTTAAGAAATATATTTTGCATCTCCTAATATTAAACACTAAGATTTTTGAAACTTCGTAAGGAAGTAGAATTACCTACTGAATGTCTGCCGATCTACCTTTCATGGCTGCATTGATATCAAACTTAAGTCTTCTCCAAACTCACTGCTCCTCCCCTTTTCAATAAAGGCCGAACTGGCAGCCGAATGGTTAGCGCTCTTGCCTTCGGTTCAACAGTTCGTGGGTTCGAATCCCACCTTGGGCATGGATGTTTGTAGTGGTTCGGATTCCACTTTAAACCGTAAGTCCCGGTCTAATTAGCCGTCGTGTGCAAAAAATGACCGTTGAGCGACAAACAAACCAAACCATTTCAATAAAGAGATCTCCTATACGGTTATTTAATGCTTTTAAGAACATAAAAACACTAACGAAAGTAACAAAACTTATTAAGGCTTTAAGATCATAAGACTGTCTTTACTAATCTTAGAATCTTGAATGCAACTCATCAATGTAATATTTTAAGAGTTGTTTTGCTACCTATATAGAACTCCTTAAGCTTCTGAATTTGAATTTTTACTGAAGATACACTAGTTTTTAATATTTGAGCATTTGTCTTTCACTGAAACCATTCTTAATATCCAAATCTCGCTCATCAACTATTTATAAATTTATTTTTCTCATCTACAGTCTGGAGTACAAACTTATAACTGTGCTACAGTCACCATGGGAATTATTTTAAAGTCATTGTAGAACATAAGATGCAAGACTAAATCCTTCTTTAAAATACTTATTCTCGAAATTTGAGTAAAGTGCTTGTGAACCAGATATGCTAATTTTCTACTAATTCATAGAGGAATCTCCATAATATAGAAGCTAGTAAGAAATTATTAGTCTTGATAAAATTAAAACACTTCCAACTATAGAACTCCATTTATTTTTATAGCAATTAGGGTATAAGTTGCATTCAGTCACCTCAAATATTTAAATAAAGATTATTGTAATGTATAATTTAGCTCTAGAATACAAGATCTTGGTCCTCAACCATTTATTTAAGAACTTTGTTAGCAAAAAGTCAGTAACAGTTGAACTTGCTTTTTCTGTCCAAAGTTTGCTTAAAATTGTAAATCCAAATGTATAATATTAAACTTTTGATGTAATCTAAATCAGTCCGAAAATGAACTATAGATAAACTGTATGAATTCCTTTAGTTTCACTTCATAATTAGTCTTGTATTCTAATCTAGTTTTTCCAACGAATTTAAAGCTCAAATTCTAAAGTTTACACGAATAATCAATACTTAAGATGTGATTTAAACTGAGCTTAAATCTATGTTCGTTAATTTCTAGACTTCCACTTATTCTTAAATCAAATATTGAACATAATATTCTAGAAGTCTTTTAAGAATAGTTCGTATATAGATAAAATCTAGTGTTTTTAGCAAACATTAAGCTATTTCAAATAGGTTTAAATTCTACTTTGAACTTACGTCCACGTCAGTTCTCAAATCCTATAATCTAAGTTATTTTCAGTTTATCAAAAGAAGATGTTCAAAAATCAGTAGTGCATTCAAAATGCCTCAACTGTTCAGATAAGTAATTGTTGATTATGCATATCACATATTAGTTTAGGGAGACTAAAAATTATCTTTTCTAGAATGGGCTAAACGCTGAAATCGTGGATGACATATTGAAAGCCTGGTATGGTTACGAAATGACTTCTGAGCAGGAGCATCGTCCAACAGTCTGTTATTTGGACATAGTTGGTGAAGTATCCTACACAGAACCTCTGAGTGACGAAATTGCAAGATCAATGCTTAAGAAATTTGGTGAACCGGAAATTCTACATGTTCAAAGTGATTACGTAAAAGCGGCGTTTTCTTCCATAGCCGAAGGCATCGGTGCTTGTGTAATGTACGGAAGATGGTTCGTCAAATCCACACCGCAAGACCTCAGGTTCTTCTACAGAGTGCAACTGGAGAGGTCTAACTATTTCTCGGAGATGGTCAATCACAGTGGAAATCCAGCTGCAGGTAGGGATACGCTTCAACTGGATTACTTTAGTCCAAGAGTCCCTACTCCAACTACATCAGTTCCAATTTTCGAGTATGAAAACGCTAACCCTAATTACGACTATTTGGCAGCTCAAGAACCCAGAAATTCACGCCATTTTTATCGAGGTCGAGGTAATTACAGGTTCCAGAGAGGAGGAAAGAGTAGAGGAAAGAATTACAATCAGAGCAAATTCAGAAACAATGGGTATCAGCAGTTCCCAATGGCTTATGCTCCAGTAGATCCTAACGTTGAAATCCACCAGTCGTCGAATCCTCCCACACACAACTCGGCAAGAAATCCTCAAAGTGGGTAACGAGTAACCAAGTAAAACTTGACGACAAATTTGACTTGCTCAATGCTCTGATCTATTAGTATGAAACTATAGTCTGCCAGGCTTGAAAACAAGTGGCTAGATGCGAAAGCATTTATTGGGTACTCTGCTACATCCAATGCGGCTGAAGTTCTGAGACAGTACGATGCAATGGTAGTTTATATTGAGTGACCTTCACTTCCTAGATGAGGACTTGAACCTTTTTACACTTATACATCAAATTTTTTAAATTTTCATTATGTTGAATTGAATTTTTTAATAAAATGTTTAGTGTTTTTGATTTGTGTAGTCCTTAACTCTTACTACTTAAACTGCAGAAGTACACTAATTATTTTTATTCTAAGAATTCGTGCGCGTTGTACAAACTGAAGATCCAGTAATTAGCAATTGGATGCAGTCGTAGCTAAACAGAAAAAGGTACTAGATTAATTTTGATAAGTGATTATATAAGTTACAAGGAATGGAGAATTTAAATAAGAACTTATAGTTCTCGAATAACTTAAAAAGAGATCTTCGTTATCTCTTAGTTGGTGCTATCTCAAAATATTAAAATACTTTGTTACTATTTGAAAGTTGAATGTCGTACTGAATTTATTTCGAATTGAGGCTTTTTAATAGTATTAAATTAATTTAAGTTTTAAAACGTTAGTATATGTTAAAATAATCTTACCGAGATGTGTTTCGAAAAACTTATCGTGAATACTTGTGTGCTTAAATTACAATATTTTTGACTGAAATGAAACTTTTAAAGTGATTAAAAATTTTCTAGTGAGAGCTTGAAAGTTTACAAAAGCTTAACCGCTTAACATATTACCGATATAAGTTGCTTTATTCCTGCCATTTTTGTTCGTAAAGTACAAATGTTTAAAAAACTTTAAGTTTTTAAAACAGATAAGTTACTTTTTAATTGACTTTTGCTGGAAAACCAGATTCATTTTTCCTGCTGCAAATAAAATTGACTGGAAAAAACTTAAATTAAGTTCCCCCAATAATTCTAAAATTGTATATTTTTAATGTGTGATATCTTTAGAAGACGAATAAGGCAAAGCAATCACTATTGAATATGCATTTACATATAATCTTGGTTTTAAAGCAGAGTTAAAAATTTAAATTTTTGCATATAAGTATACTCAGAGCTAAGGTTTTATTAGTTAATATTGTCAAAGTCAAACCTAGTAATTATTTTTCTCAACTATTTTACAAAAATTTTTAGTTGTGTGCATCTCTACTACGTAACAGGATGAATACTTTTTAATAAAAAGTCAGTATGATTTGTTTTAATGTTCAATAAAAATTATATTTGTACATATACTACTAAATACACCACTGCCCATTAAAATTGCTACACCAAGAAGGAATGCAAATAACAGAACGATATTTATTGGAAACACATTATAGTGGAAAGAACAAGGGATTAGATTTACAGGAAATTAGGATGTATAGATCTTGAGAAATCAGTACCCTGTTATTGCTTACGGTTAGCTGTTATTGCAGCCACCTCGGGCTGCAATAACAGCATTTATCCGCCTAGGCCTGGAGTCAAGAGATTGTATGGCATGTACGGGGATCTCAGTCCATGCAGCTTCAACACTATGCCACAGTTCGTCGACAGTAGTGGATTGTGAGTGATGGCGTGCCAATCGCTCGGCAACCATTGACCACACGTTCTCAATTGGTGACAGATCAGTAGAACCTGTTCTGTATCAAGGAAGTTCAGAACAGTACGGGCAATATGCGGTCGTGTATTATCCTTTTGAAACAAAGCATTAGGGAGGCCTCGAAGATAGGGCAGAGCCACGGGCCTTAACACATCGGAAATGTAACGGTTGCTGTTCAAAGTGCCGGTAATGCGAACAAGAGGTGATCGAGACATGTATCCAATGGCACCCCATACCATCACTCCAGCAGATGGGCCAGTACGGCGATGTCCAATGCAAGCTGACAATGCGCGTTCTCCACGATGCCTCCAAACACGGATGCGGCCATCATGGTCCTGTATACAGAACCGAGATTCATCTGTAAAGATGACATGATGCCATTCCCGCGTCCAAGTTCGTCGCTGATCACACCATTGAAGGCGCTCCTGTCTGTGACGCAGCGTCAATGGTAGCCGAAGCCATGGTCACCGTGCAGACAATCCATACTGATGCAAATGTCGTCGAACTGTACGAGCAGTAACTTGTTGCCTTGCAAATGACTCCATTTCTCGACTCAGGGTTCGTGACGTGGCTGTACGATCCCTTGTGACCATGCGGATAAGATGTCTGTCTACTCTGCTGTTAGTGATGGGGGTCGCTGAGATCCTGCATGACGTTCCGTATGATTGTCCTGAACCCATCGATTCCATATTCTGCTAACAGTCATAGGGTCTTGATCGACGCGAGCAGCAAAATTGCGGTACGATAAACCGGAATCCCGGTAGGCTATAATCCTTCCTCGATCAATGTCAGACACGTGCTGATAGCTTTTCTTACATTTTACGCGAGGCATTACAACAACTTTCTTTGCCGAAAACAACGTTGAAACGGAAATTGAGTATGAGAAAACTGCTGTCAAATCTCTGGTTTTATACACATTGTAGATGTCGCTACTGTCGCCTGCTTTGTATGAATGCACTGAAAATCGAATCATTTGCATATCACAGCAAGTTTACCTGTCATGCAAATTTCACGTGTTTGGTGTGCCGCTTTCCTGGTGTAGCAATTTTAATGGCCAGTAGTGTATAAATAACTTTATTTCAAAACAAACGTAAAGATACCAAATCTTAAAATTTTGTTGGTATTTTTTTTTTAAGAAAGATTCAATCATACACTTCAAAAGCTTCTTACATGGTAATTTTATAATATATAACGTTAAAATTATATATATATAACTAAATTTGTATGCTTTGAAAATTTCTGCTTAAATTTTCGCAAGTTTTCCATAATGAAATTACGCCATTTTCAAGTGTTTTTTTTTTAAAGGGATTCTTTGAATTGATAAACGAAGTTTATTACTTAACCAGTTAGTGTCATAGTACATGAATTTTTTAATTCCGCCAAAAATGAATGAATCAGGACTGCCGGAGATAACACTGATAAATGCATTTATCAGTGCCATCTCCCATAATTGAAAAAAAGTAATTTTACGAGTTTATATATGAAACTTGATGCTGGTAGTTAAAGTGTAGAAAATATAAATTTTCAGACTTGTGCGTCAGATTTCACGATGTGCTGAGTTGGTAACCAAAACGTCAGAGTTCTGGCTTTCATTTTAACTATTCATGAGTTTAATCTCATTTAAACTGTGCATATGGATTTATATTATGCATAGCAAACAACCACATTTCTTGATAGTCACTTTTATATAAAATTTAATCGTGCACGATAAAATCCTTTAAATCATTAAGTCTTGGCCTGATGGAAAATAACAAATATCTTTTAAAACAACAGATTGTAGAATAATTCTAAAATATTATTAACTTTCTTAGCCATTAATAGACTAAAATAGAAGAAATGAACGTTCTTCAATAGTTAGATATACAATAGCCATTAACAAATAGTATAAAAGGCATTACTTTTGAAAGCGAATTCACACCTATTAAAAAACAAGTTTTTGATATATATATATATATATATATATATATATATATATATATATATATATATATATATAATATAGATGTCCTTATAAGATAATCCCCCATCTCAAAAAAAATTTACAATAATGACAATTTATTTCAATTATGATCAAAGTTGAATTTCCATAATAAAAGGAAGTTATTTTACATATATATTATAGATATCTTATATCCAGCAAATATTTTATCTAGTTCTTATCTAGCAGTCCAAAAATTTCCTTCAACTCTTGATATTTAACTTTTGGAAATTCGCTTGTTCATCTTTAATAAACCTACCTTTTCTTATTGCATAATATTAGATAAATAAATACTGTACACACGTAATCAATTATTCTCGTAACATCGCTTAATTCTAGTCATTAAACTCCTACTATTCCCAGTTGGCACAGTATGTTCATTTTTGAACCTTGAGCCATAAAACGCAACTTACTATCCCCAGAGGTGAGTTAATTCCAATTAATGAGATTTGTTGTGTTGTGTTGTTACTTATGACACTTTGGCAAGCCAAGTTCGCTTAGTCTTGGCTATGTGAATTTGAGTCAGGAAGTTCGTTTAATCAGAGTACCACGAAGGTGAATGTACGACTTTGCTATTCAAATCTTCCGAGAGATGATGACACTTGTACTATACCTGAAAATATCTATGGATCCCGTCAGAGTACCGAAGTTCACTTTAATATTTTATTATTTGATATACAAGCTGTGTCTATTAAATAACGAGACTGTCGTTATAAAAAGTTTTATTCTTATTTTATACAAAATTATTTATTATCGCCTTCAATGTACACCCTTCTCTATCCCTGCAACGCTCCATGCGAATTTTCCATTGTTGGAAGCAGTGCTGGAAGTCATTTTTTGTCAACTCCTTCAGTACTCTTGCCGCTTTCTCTTTAACAGCTTCCAGGGACTCAAATCTTGTTCCTTTTAATGCAGATTTCACTTTAGGAAACAGATAGAAGTCACATGGTGTCAGGTCTGGCGAGTAAGGTGGATGCTCTAACAGTGGGATGCTGTATTTGGCCAGGAATCTCTTGACAGATAACGCGGAATGAGCTTTTGGAGGAGAATTTTTGGCACCATTTTGGCGCACACTTTTTTGATGTTCAAATTGTCATGTAAAATTTGCCGTACACATTTTGTATCAATGTTTACGGTTTCAGCTATTGCACGAATACTCAATCGACGATCAGACCGAATAAAACTAGCAATTTTTTCGACATTTTCATCCGTTTTTGACGTTGAAGGGCGACCTGGCCACGAATCATCTTCAACGTCTTGTCGACCATCTTTAAAACGTTTGAACCATTCAAAAACTCATGCACGGGATAAACATTCACTGCCGTACGCTTCTTTCAGTAAATTATAAGTTTCAGTACCGGTTTTTCCAAGTTCGAAGTGAAATTTAACAACAATTCGTTGCTCTATTATTACACTAACCATTTTTTCGCCAAAATATAAAATAACAATGTTGACGGAAATGAAGGTTATGACTAAACCGTGTTACTTACGCAAATGAGGCTTAGGGCATTTTGAAGAGAAAGCTTCACACTAAACAGCTGGCAGTCAATGGCGGACTACGCATGCACACTTTTGCCGCCGCAACGTCAGTCTCGTTATTTAATAGCCACACCTCGTATATGTATATATATATATATATATATATATATATATACATATATATATATATATATATATATATATATATATATATATATATATATATATATATATATATATATATATATATATATATATATATAAGCTAAGACAAATTTCGTATTGTGGGTTGTATGCTCAATGGATTCCTTCTCATGACCATTTATTGAAACGATTTGATGGATTTACTTTTTCAAGTAAACTTGTGACATTTCACAGCTTTTATCTCTCAAGAAATTTATATTCTTGAGGATAATCAAAAGCTATGATTAATCCTCAGGTGTAACAGAAGCTTCTCGAAGGCTTCTACATTGGTTCACAAGGTTTGTCGTAGGTACTTTAAATTCTTCTTGTTCTTTGGAAATAGAAAGACTCAAGACACATATTTAATACCACCAGATTTCTGTCTAACATTTTTGACAGTTTGAATCAGTCTCAAGGGAATCTTAAGCTACTCAATTCTCATATCAGTTTTTTTGAAAATCGTTGAAGAAGAGCAGCTTATCCTTTTTGGACCTTGCGCCAGAAAACCCAACCAACCAACCAAAATCACCTTAAAGGATAATCACAACAATAAAAAATATTCAGACGTGATCAGACTGCCTTGTTGTTGTTAATTTAAAATAGTGGAATAAAATTTGTTTTGGTAATGAATAAAGTTGTTACTTTTTTGACACTTTTACAAGCCGAGTTCGCTATGTCGTTGGCTATGTGAATTTAAGTCAGTATCTTTCGTTTAGCCAGAGCATCATGAAGGTGAAAAGTGCAACTTAGCTCTTAATTCTACCGATAGATGGCACCACCAGAGAAACCACTCCCTAATTTTGACATTGATCTGAAGGGGGAGGAAATTTTCTGCAGGCCATTTAACCCATGGTAACAACTCAGTGACTAAACACGGGACTTTCCACAAATTTAACAAGCATGCATATCGCGTGTACTCGCTGTGTCTTTAGTAGCATTGGGAATCGAACCCAGCCCTTCCGGTCAGAAGAACTGATCCCCTAACTACTATGCTACCATGGCCCATGAATAAAGTAAATATATATAATTTTACGGCAAATGATAATATTTCTTTTCAATATTGATCCTTGAGTAAGTGAAAATTTATTTGATCCTTTTGCTAAATTATAATTTTTCAATGTGAAATTGCAAAAAAGCAATTTATCTAGTGTGAGCAATTTTTATTATTTTCTATAAATAAGTCGCATGCTGATAAAATATTTTAAATGCACTAAATATAAAAAATCACCTTAATTTTTAATCTTAAAATTAAGTGCTTAATAATTAAAAATTATCTGTGTAAAAGCAATGTTTTAAGAAATGTGGATGAAATAAGCAGTTTTGATTCTGATTTAATTTCAAAAATTATTTTATTTCAATCTACCATTAATTTTAGATTGAATCTTTAAAATTGCTGAGAGAGAACTAAGCAAGTGTTCTGATTACTCGTCAGTGTTTATATATATATATATATATATATATATATATATATATATATATAGATATATATATATATATATATATAATGTCTTGTACACATACCAACACCTTTAAAAAAATTAAGGAAATTATAAATAATTATGCTCTTCCCAACCTGAAAGAATGAGGTTTTCGTCAAATGATTTTGAATAACAATGTTGAATAAATAGTGCCACAGATAGATTTTCGCACAATTATGTCCCCTCCCCCAAAAAATTGTATAAAAACATACTATATACAAAGAATATGTTAAGAAAATTAAATTTCTTTACATAATGAAAGAAAGGAAATATTTTCAATCTCTCTTAAGATTTTTCCATTGAAACAAATCTGGATTTAAAAGGAATGGGTAAAATTCAAGTATACGAAACGCGTTTGGCTCCGTTTTCAAGAATGTCGCCAACAGCGAAATTCATGCGATTCATAATCATCAGTATACGTGAGCGTTTCATGATTAAAAATTGTGAATCTCAAAATTCCATGATATAAACATACAATCCGAATCTAATGCCGCCAAATCCATCGTGTTACGGATACGAGGATTAAGCCAACAACAATTTGGAGTCGATATTGAATTGTAATTACGAACTTGTAAGGAAAGTATTTTGTTAAATAAAAAATAAGCTTATTATACTACCGTTTCTTTATAAGTAAAATATCATTAGAAAAAATTTATTTAGAGTAGATGTGTTATAAAGAAAAGTAGGCAAATTCGTATTTATAAAAATAGTTCTTAATTTCATTTAAATGATGAAAAATTTGATAAAGCGTCACTTATTATTTTCTGTTTTGAAAACGAATCTTTTGACCATAAAAAGGTTCTTTCTTTCGTTATAGTTGAGATCCTGAGTACGCCACTTTATTATGATTCTCATTGGTTTAAAATATCCATGACGTCAGATAACGTTTCAACCACGTCACATCGCATTGAAACGGCATTGTAAATCTGAATCGTCGACGAATTTGCTGCCTGCCTTCCAATCACATTCTCCGAGCGGTAGCAAACAACCATCGAATGTCTGAAAATATTGTCGAAGTTCATTTTATTAATAAAACGATTTCTTAAAAATAGAACAAAGCATCGGTTTGGGAAGCCGTTTTTCTATTGGTTCAAATCATTATCAAATGGATAATAGAACAACAGAAAAAACAAAGTTAAAAAGGCATGACAAGGCATCCTCTTTAGGGTTAGTTTAAATCAGTAAGGACGATTTAAGTTTTTAAGAATTTCTTTAGTTAAAAAATTTCTTCTTTAATAACTGCAATATTTGTAAGCAGTCTCTTTTGGATCTAAAGATTATTGCTTTGCTTACGCCAGCATTAAAAAATTTCTTTTAATTAATATTTTTTTATCCAATGGCGGGCACACAAGGGTGACTGAACCCTATGCCACAACAAGGCCAGAAAGTGCTACTCATTTATCGTTACCCAGCGGGCACCTGTGAACCAAGTCACGGAAGCGAGTAGCATTACCCGCGCCATACCACCACAAATCCGTTTATAGGGCGGACCACATTCATACAACATCATAGAAGAAAGGACAGAGAGAACAGAGAAGGAAAGAAACATCCATGCCCGAATCGGGATTCGAACCCGTGACCAACACAGCTCAGGAGTCAGGAACGCTAACCACTCAGCCAATCGGTCGGCTTTTAATTAATATTGCTTAATTAATAAAAACAGATTTGTAAAACATAAGCTCAAAAAGCTCATTAAATTTCTTAAAAATGTTTTTCCCTTATAAATTTAATTTAATCTCAGCACTTTATCTGCTGATTTTACCGACAACCACAGAAGTTTTTTTTTTTTTTTAATTCCTGGAAGTTCTTTTTAACTTTCATTCATTAAAAGTCTCAATCATTTATTGCCGAGAGGACAACTGAATCATTAGCATTCTGGTCTACAGTTAAATCGTTTTGTGGTTCGAATCCCACCTTGCGCATGGATGCTCGTAGTGATCTGTAATTCACTTTAAACTGTAGATCCGAGCACAAAAAAGAAGCCCGCCGAGCTGGCAGCCGAATGGTTAGCGCCCTTGCCTTCGGTTCAACAGTTCGTGGGTTCGAATCCTACCTTGGGCATGGATGTTTGTAGTGGTTCGGAATCCACTTTAAACCGTAGGCTCCGGTCTAATTAGCTCTCGTGTGCAAAAAAAATGATCGTTGAGCGACAAACAAAACAAACCAAAAAATATTAAAATTCAAAAAATATTAAAATGAAATTTCGGCTAACACTCGATTTCTTTGTCGAAGTTCACGCATGGGTAACTTATCATCAGGTAATGTTCATGGTTTTCTTCACTAACGTTGGTAATAGCATTGACTTATATCATTCTTTCTGCATTATTACTTCAACCACAGGTTGACAAGTGGATAGCGACAAGAGAATCAATCTCATACAGTGATTTTAAGCCATGATTCTTACAAAAGTACCTTTCGATGTTTACACTTGAAGCTATCGATTATATTTTAAAGCCCGGACTGAAAGACAGGAGTAAGATTAGAGCAAAGAAATTTCAAATAAATTTTCTTTAAAAAATAAAAATAAATTTAAAAAAAAAAGAAACTGGGATTTTAGCGTAAGCAGTGCAGTTAGATAATCACATTTCGATGTGTTTACAATTTCTTGAAGGTAAAAGTTGAAATAATTTTCTCAACCACATAAAATAAAAACAAAAATTAAAAAAAAAAAAAACATATCGCAAAAATAAATTCAAGCAAAACATGCATGAAAGTAATTTTACAAAAAAAGATTTTGCAAAAATTTTACGATTAAATGAGGTTAGATAGTTTCTGTTAAATTGTAAAAATATTTAAATTTTTTATTAAGCTTGTAAAAGTAACATATTTATTATCTAGTTGGTTTATGGGTGGCTCAACGGTCAGTTTTTGCAGACGAATTATACCGGACTTACAGTTAAAAGTGAATTCCGAACCACAACAAACATCTATGGCCAAAGTGGGATTCTAACCCACGAACTGTTAAAAACAAAAGCAATATTTACTACCTAAATTTCTTATTTGTTATGAGAACTTTATATACATTCTGAGCTGCATTTTTTTCCTAAACAGATGTTTTTGGTAATTCAAAATTATTCGGAATTTCAATTGGAAGATTCAATGTATTCATTTGAAAAGTCCAGTAGGAAACAGAATATTGAATATTTTACTCATTTTTGATTTTATAGTTATAAATACTTCCTACAAATGGTGACATTTTCATTAAGTACGATGATAATTCCAATCAAATTGAAGTTACGTTATATGCCTTTCCGAAAGATGGCGCCACTATGATCTTTTGCTAAAATATTTACACGGCATCCTCGTAATTTTGAAACAAATTAAAAATTTTATATAAAAACAAAAAATATTTCAAAACTGTATTTAAAAAATTTGAATTTTTCCTTTAAATTTAAAATACTTGCTGTAAAACGATCTCAAAGTCTTGTTGTTATCTGTATATTTCGAATCAATTTGGGTAACCGCAATTGTTTTAGTCATATAGTTATTTCTTTTGAACGTCTTATATATCGAACAGTTTATGTGTTTCAATCTTAAGGGTAAGGATACCCAAGTATAAATTCTCACAGAACTAAAGAGTTTTTACACACAATTAGAGACAAACTTAGATGTGTTAGTTACATATATGCATATTTATATTTTTATATTAATTATTTAATGGTCAAATGAATGAGTTTAATTTTCAATAAATCAATTTAGATTTATTAGCAACTTATGCATGTAAACCAAATCTAACCTTTGAATCATCTATCAAAATTTTTACTGCAAAATATTTTTATTAATGAATTTATTAAAATCATTTTTTACAATCAACTACCATTTATGTAACTTATTATTACTCTTTATTTCTAAAAATTAAATTATTTATTGTATCAGATGGTCAGAATAAAAGCAATCAAAATAATTTCATTGTTTCCATAAATTTTCACCAATTCTCAATAGTACATGTGAATAATTTTGTCAAGTTGTACATGATACTGTGCAAAAATGTATTTTAAAGCGGAATTATTTTTAATAAATATTTTTGAAATTGTTAAGTTCTTTGAGATTTTTTTAAAAAATAACCATGGAAATAAAGCGAAATGATTTCTAGAAATAAAAATAATGAATAAACATCACTATTAAATTATAACTCATATCGTAATTTTTTGTTTAAATAACATTAAAAAAAAGCGTTTTGGAAATTTCATTAAAAATTTGTGAAATGCAGACAAATTCTTTTTCGTCAAATAATATTTTATAAGGAATCTTAAAAGTAGCATTCAAAATTATTGATTATTAATAAAATTTTAAGCCACGTTTTTTTCAAAATAAATCACAACTAAATTTCTAAGACCTGCAATTCTTTGTTTATATATCTTTTAAACTTTTCAATAAATCACTTAATTGAATACAAATTTTTCAAATCTTTAAAAAATAAAGAAAATTTAAACCGCGTTTCTTGCAAAAATGGATAATATTTGTCAGTTCATTTAAGAATTTATCAATCAGAATTTATTGCGGGTGATTATTTATGAAGTTTTTCATAGAGAAGAAAATAAGAGTATGCACTAATATTGCAAGTGAGTTGTAATATGCAACTAGTGCTGCCCTCAATCGGCCAGAAATCATTTTAATCTTAATTCGCTACTTTGTATGATACAGATATTTTCAATAAAAGATATTGAGTTTTATGTTAGATGCAAGTATTATTATTGGGTATTTCAAGAAATGCTTCAATGTAAACAAAAATTGAAATTATCTGCGACATTAAAGAAATATATTGCAAATATAATTAAGTACTCTAGCGTGTTAATAAGCTTATGTTAAATTAAAAATATGTATATCCTTTTATAAAATCTCTAAAAAAAATCTAGTTCAAACTTACAGGTGCTGAAGCTTTTAATTTTAGCAATCTTTTTTCTAATTTTTAAGTTTGAATATTGGTAAGAGTTGTAACCATTTCAAATAATAAGTTTACTGATTAATAAAAATTATAATAATTTTAAATTTTAAAATTTCGAAATTGGTAAATTATTATTCATTAACTTTGGAAAATTAACTTGTCTTTTGATTCTAATTTTAATAATTAGTTTAATTTAATTTTTAAATAATTTTTTCGTGAGTTGTTATCGTGAATCATATTTCTATTTAATCTTCTAAAAACTTATCACTAAATTGTAAACTGAAAACTTTTTTGATTCATTGTTATTGTTTTTTCTTTTAATATTTAGATGTAATTACGTGGAACTTCATAAAATAATTTCTTTCCCAATTGATTAAAATGTGTATTATGGTAAAAATTTGTTTTACATTTAACCTGTAACTCTTTAATAATGAAATAATACTAAGTAAAAAAAATTAATTTATTAACACTAATACAAATATAACTGTTGCATTTAAAGATAATAGATATATACTAAAATTACCATTTACGTGGCCAAGCAAATAGATGAAAGCTTAGCTTTCAGTTCAGCAGTTCGAAGGTTCGAATCCTATTGTAGGGATAGATGCCCACTTTAAATTGAAGGTCTCGATCTAATTAGCCCTCGTGAGTAAAAAAATAACAGTTGAGCAACAAGCAAATTATTATTTATTTGATTTTTATTTTACAATTTATTTGATAAAGAATAATAAAAGGAAAATGTATGTGAGCATACCATACATTTATTAAAATAAATATCAGAAAACACAAATCTTATAATTTTTTTGAATCAAATAAAATGAATACAGTGTAATTCTGGAAATATTTTGCATTAATGTAAAGAAATAAATAATTCACAGTAAATAAATTTGCCGTATAACTCACTTTAAGATGGATTCACAGATTTAGCTATTTATTATAGCATTAATTTTTGAGCTGTTATTTTCTGTATTAGTAAATGAAACTGCATATACGCAAATTCATTAAATATTACTTAAAGTCTCTCATTAGTATTATACCTCTCCAAACAATATTTGTTTACGCATTCAGTTTTGTAATTTTATCAGCTCAATTTATTTACCTATTCATTATTATTACAATAATTTTTTCCTTCATTTTAAAATCATGTTTAAAGATATTAGTAAGTTTTTATGGGCCTTTTTAGTAAGTTAATACAAAAAAGATGCATATTATGCTATAAATATTATATAAAATATATATTTCAATTTAAAATTGTATTACCATGTGGACAGTGTGGTATGATGTTTACTTCAGATGATTTTCTTTTCCAGTATTTAAACATATAATTAGAATGTTTTTTTATAAATAAGCATTTCTTAGTTACAACATTTTTGGGAAACAAATATTTATGAGTTCTTAAATAAATTTTCGGAATCAAATAAAAATACTAAACTTTAAATTTTTATAATAATTTTACACTAGTATTATTTACAATGATGGAAAAAATTATCAATGAAATCGAATCGTCATTAATAACTTCTGAAATTTCTTATCCGTGAAAAATATTTTACACCGATCATTTATTAAACATTAACAGGCATCTACTGCTTTACACATGCCCCTCAGCAATTGGTAGCTTTTAATAGTTTTAATATCCAGTAACATCTTTTAACAGATTTCCCAATGGTATTATATAATTTTATATAATACATTTACCATATAAAATATACATGCCAGTGGTATTATATAAAAAATATTATACTAAATATACATTTCAATTTAAAATTGTATTACCATGTGGACAGTGGTTATGATGTTTACTTCAAACGATTTTTTAAACATTAACAGGCATCTACTCCCCTACACATGCCCCTCAGCCCTTGGTAGCGTTTTAAAGTTTTAATATCCGGTAAAATCTTTTACCAGATGTCCCAGTTATATCATTGAAAATTTTGAAATAAAATATGATCAAAGTGTACTATAATGCTTTTAGTGTACTATAATTTAGCGTAAATAGTGTACTATAATGCTTTTAGCCTTTAAAATTTTATCTATAAAACTGTCAACTATAACAAATGAACAATAGACTTTTCGCTCGTCTCTTTTACGAAGGTTCATTAAAAAAGTCTTGCTTCTGCACCATCAAACATTCCTACTTCAATATTTTTTCTTATTTTTTTCTATCTGTTCTTTTTATTTCTTTTTTCTTTCTGCCAAAAATAACTCGTTTTTGTTCCGAGAATTTACTATGCTAAGTTTGGCTTAATGGTAAGATGTTCTTTTTGGAATGAAATATCCTGGAATTTTTATATCAATCACTGTTGAAAAATAGAGAATATAGAAGATATTTCTGTCATGATGGACATTCTTATTCCATTAAAGGGTTATCGGACTTTAGTAATAAAGTGGATGACCCGAGCAACTGGAACTAGGAAACATTGGGTTTGGAGTTAATAGTACAAAATGCTGATAAAAGCAGAGGTGCCCAATGACATACAAACCCAAATCTAAGAAAAAGAAGGTGGACTTTCTTTCTTTCAGGAGATGGGCAAAATCAATTTATTATATTTATAAACCTCTCTTACCACTACATCTTTTGATATTTATAAAACTATGTGTGATATAAATGAACTCAAAAAGAAGCCCAATTCAGAATTTGTCTTATCTCGCATGGACACGTAAATATAAAAACATTTATCAAGCCACACCACAAAAAGCACAAAAGAAATATTAGAAAGCAAATTTATGAAAAATAAACTAAATCTGATCATTAAAAAATAAAACTTGAGATTAGAAAGAAGATTAGAACAGCTTAACTGTGAGATTAGAACCCAATCTTCTCCATGAAAGAAATATTATAAATATGCTTTAAGTTAACATAATTTTATTTTAATAAAACATAACTAAAGTGTAAAATGAAATCATGATAAATATTATCACAGGTGTACTTTTTCATAACAAAATTCAACTTTCTTAAACTAATTATTACAAATGGTACATTTATGGCAATCTAGTGTTATCCGAGCTAATAAAGTGACTTTCTATGAAAAGGAACAAGAAAATTGTACCTGCAATAGGATATCAATTTGATATTAATAGAAAAGAAATTCTAAAGAATAACCAAACTTAAATTTTTAAGAAGCAAACTGATATTAATAGAACGTTCACCTTTTTCCATTGTTTAATAAAAGTATAAGTTTTAAGGGTAACAATCTTTTTTCAATGTGGATTCGAATGGAGGAGAATATTAAAATCTTTGATAAAACTACTCTTTTGAGATACAAATAAATCACTGTTAAAACTAGTAATAAATGCTTTAAAGAAGTGATTCACTTTGTCTTGAATTCAGTGAAACACCTGGAAATAGATTTTAGAAAGAACTGGAAATATATAGATCGATAATCAATAATTTTATTCGAAGTTTCAGAGTCAATAGTTAAAGACATTGGTTTACAGTTCGGTAGGTGGTAAGATTAACGTAATACCATGCTGTTTAGACATTGTTGTAATCCGGAATCTTTTACAAACACCAGGTCTGAACAGTTTTCTTTTGTACAAAAAGCGACAAGCAAAATGAAAGTGAAATTGTTTCTTGGATTCGAAAACAGATTCTTTGTATTGGCTAATTCATCACTTTGACCATCCTAGGATTTTTTCGAATGAGATTTTAGCAGAACTACTGAATGGGAAAAGGAAATAATGGGCGGATTTATTCGCACACCTACAATAGCTCTCAGATGTAGTCCCAGACACCTGAATACTAATGCTAAACTCAGTGGCCCGAACCCCATGTGAACCAAGGCCTACAGTGCCCATAGCTGTTTTCCTGACCGAAGGACCTGGGGTGCTAAGCATATGTCCCAGTTAGGTGGTCAGACTAACGTGGACCCCCAGTGCTTAGTTCCCAAGTCCCACTGAAGGGATGAAAGTGTATAAGTTCACCTTGCCTAGTCCGCGGATCCAACCAAGGACTTATGCATTGACTAGTGTCTCGAGATAGAGCCCCGATCGTCGGCTCCAGAAGATTTTGGCTATGATTCAGTGATTTGGCGATGTAAATAATACGATAAATTTATCTGATTAGCAAGATTATCTTATTGGATATTTTTATTTATTTTTTTAAACTTACCTTTATAAAACTTAGCATATTTTTCTTGTATTAAATACTGAGTTTCTTCTAAAATCTTTTGTGCATTTGATTATGAAAGTTTATTAAATTCTGTATTATTTATAAATTTCCTCATTTAAATCTTGGCGACCGTAATGTATTTCTATGGAGTTATTTGCTAATTGCCTTGAGAAATAAAGGAATTTAAAGCAAATTTTTCAGAATTTTCTGCTACTAAACGTTGGACATAGACCATAAGATTATTTTGTGAGTCATTAAATAATGAAAACGGCAACGTTTAAACCATTAATAGTCGAAACTGTTTTATGATGCTTAAGGTTTGCTATTTTCGCTTTAAAATCACCCTTTTGGCACAGTCTGGATTTGTTTATTTTGATAAAGAAGCTTAGGCAGGCAGCAAACCTGTGTACCGCGTTGCTTGTGGATGGTGTTTCACTGGTGACTGTTTTGTGGATCCCTGGTGTCTGGTATACCAGCCAAACACGAAACAATCATGTCATCAATAACGTCACTCCAAATATTAACCAATAAAAGTTTACTTACTGTTTAACTTGCATTATTATTGTATTGTGTATTTGTTTATTGTGTATTATTGTTTTGTATTGCATATTTAAAAACAAAATCTAAATGCCCTAAACGCCAAGAAATATTGCATATAATACTTTGATTTAAATATCAGCAGCAAATATTATTGCTGAAGTATGTTTGGAAGAAAAAAAGGGAGAACAAAATTTAACTAACATAAACCTTATTTCAATTGCTCATGTAACTTATTTAAAATAAAGTTAACAATATTTCTTTGAAATGGATTTTTATAAACTATAAATAATAACTAAATTGGAAAATCATTTTATAATAAAATTTTTTTGCTACAAATACTTATGCATTTGCATTATATTAAAAATTCTAATTTAAAAAATAATTACATTTTATTTCAGAGTCTGTTTCATAATATTTAAATAAAAAATACAAATAAATTTATTTATCATATTCTAGTTCATGTATTTAACGCATTCATAAAAGTAGTAACAAATAAAAAAATATTATTTAAATTAGAGTTTCTCAATTTTTTAATTGCAGTTTAAATTAAAAACGCTTTATTTAATTTTTATTAAAAACTAAAAATACTCAAAATATTTTTCTAATTTTAAAAAGCAATTTCAATGAGAAAGATTTAAATAAGATGAAAATAGCTTTTTAAAATCTTGTGAAATTTTACCAGAGAATTGCTTTTTGAAATTATTATTATTCAACTGAGACCTTTATATAGTTGATTTTTTAAAAAATTTTTATTAAAATAATTTTCATCATGTAGGTTTCACAAGCACCTGTTATCTATTGAAAATATATAATCGAATTAATAAGTATATATTATAAAACAAATATAATTCTAAAACATATTGACTAATTAAGTTTAACTTGCTTTTAAAATATTCAATGATAAATTCTTCAATGCTTACAGAAAATTTGAATTCCATGATCTTATATAAACACAGTGGGAATCAAGTAAATATACACTTGTCGCTCGGTTGTGGAAAAAAATTAAACATGCTGAATACTTCGTTTGGTGGAAAGCTCCGCCTCAATTTGGTCATACGTGACGTCATTTCATGGATGGTTGGTGGATGGCTTCTGGACAGCTGGAAGTCAATCACCGTGTCCGGGTGACGGTGACCAGGTTTGCTGCCTGCCTTACGTGTTAAAAAGTAATATCACTATTCTTAAGATAAATAAAAATAACGTTTTTTAAATTACTGGAAAGGCTTATTTAAAATGTAAAATTAACATCGTATTACATGGTATCTTGTTCGAAGTGTTGGTTGTGAATAATTGCCTATCCTATAAGCAGGTTCCTATGGCATGATAAGATATTGCGAAAATTACTTGATAAGTATAATAAAAGTTCTTACAAAATATTTTGGCAATTTCAGGTGGTGAAACTTTTTTAATACTTAATAAAGACGTGTCACATATTATGAAATATCAAAATGAAAAAAAGTTCTTAGCTGAAATTTTATCATTTTATTTGTATCTGAATTACAGAGTTTGTACACTAATTTTGTTATGTTCTTAAATTTTGTATTTTTCCGCCACCAAACATAATTTAATAAAAATAAAATGAAATAAATGGCTCACTAAAATGCAGAACTTTAAATATATATATATATATATATATTGGGTGGTCAGCATGCCTTACAACGGATAGGGAGATCATTGGTTCCTGGGTTCGAATCCCGGTTCGGGCATTTCGGGCATGGATGTACTTTTTTTTTCTCTCTCTATCTGTCCTGTCTTTGTCCTTTCCTTGTATGAACGGGTTGTGAATAATTGCCTATCCTATAAGCAGGTTCCTATGGCATGATAAGATATTGCGAAAATTACTTGGTAAGTATAATAAAAGTTCTTACAAAATATTTTGGCAATTTCAGGTGGTGAAACTTTTTTAATACTTAATAAAGACGTATCACATATTATGAAATATCAAAATAAAAAAAAGTTCTTAGCTGAAATTAGTGAAATTGGGGGCATCAAAACCTATTTCTCAAATAAGATTTAAACAGAAATTGAGGGACTTATAGAATCACACTTTACGATATTTATCCTAAACATTTAGAAGTATAGTAATATTACTTCAACTGTGTTAGTTGTTTACAATATTTCAAAGAAAATAAAAAAAGAGAAGCACATTATTTATCCTTTTCTATTTTAACAAGAAGAATTTCAATATATTTAAATTTAAATTAGAAATCATAATAAATTGAAATTTTTTTGTTTAAGTATAAAGAAAAAGATAAGTATTGTATTTTTCGTGTGATTTACAAAGGTGACAGTTTAAATGGAGACTTTCTTAAAGATGATGAAACTTTTCTTGAATTAATAAAATTAAAATTTTGCTTTCCTTTTCAGCTTTTTATTTAATTTCTTTTTCTGTTTGAATATTATTGGTTTCCCTATAAAATTCAATTTAAATTCAACTTTCATTTAATTTTATTTATAGTTTCAGCTTCTAGTTTTCATTTGTTTTGTTGAATATCATTCTGCTTGTAATCTATTGGGTAAACTATTCTCAGCTTTTCTGTTTGAATTTCATTGGGTTTTTTTTTCTGTAAAATTCAATTTAAACTCAAACTTCATTCAATTTTACTCATAGTTTCAGCTACTAGTTTTCATTCATTTCGTGGAAAATCATTCTGCTGGCAATCTATTGTGTAAATTCTTCCTAGCTTAAAGCAAATGCGCACCTGTGTTCCAAAGGGACACAAACAACGTTCAAACAATGAAACAACAGAATTCTTCACCAGCTTTCGGGGGAGGTATTTATTTTCTCATACATTCAATTCTAATTCCTCCGAACTGAGGAATGTGTCATAAGCTCCGATCCCAGCGTCGAACACTCCCCATTGCGAAGAAAGGGTAGGGTGTAAATCCCCTGAATGAATGGATCGGCAGTGTTTTCAGGGTGATGAGCATATAAAGATACATGCCGACTCAAACTGCTATTCAGTACAGTTTCTGAGGAAAATCACATTGTTCGAAACAAGGCGATTACATCGCGAAATCCAAATTTAAATTTCTTTTAACTTTCCGCGCAAAGACATTTCATACAAACATCTTAGCCAGTGATTCTCAACTTTTTTTTCTACCGCTGCATACAAAGAAAGCAATAAGTTTAAAAGTTGTTTCAAAGTAAATTTAAAAGTTTAAAAGATACGTAAAATAGTTTAAAATTTTCAATATTAGATAAAGTAATTTAATATGTATTACAAAAACACACACAGAAATAAGTTTATTACTTTACTGGTAATGAAAGAATTTTTACTATATAAATTTCTGAAATTTGGCGGTAAACAAAAGTGCCGCGCCACAGTGGTTGAGAATCACTGATCCATAGCTGCCAACTCTACTGATTTTATCGGGAAACTCCTGATTTTTCCTCACTTCTCCCGATTTTCCGATAATGTAGAAAATATACTGATTTTTGGCAATTACAGTGAAAAACTTAAAACAGCTGAAATTTTGACGGAAAAAAGTCTATTGAGTTATTTTAGAAGCTTAAACAGTCAACAGATGGCGCTCTAGTAAAATAATATATAATAATGTATATATCTATAGTAAAAAAGTTGTAAATATGATATCACCCAAGCGATTTCTCGCCGAATCTAGCGCCCTTTGTTTTGATTATAGTGTTGCCAAATTGAGTTACTGCTACTTTTCAGATTTTTTTGTAGCCATATTAGGTTTTTCTCGTGTTTTACAACATTTTTACGTCATATATGGTTCTTTGTAGTGGCAACAGTATCTGATATTTTCGTTTTTTTTTCAATTCGAACTATTTTTTCTACATTGGCTGTTGTGTTTCGTTGTCGCCAGCGTCCAAGCATCGTAAACTGTTCTTTTTTTCCAATTTCTTTTTATTTATTTATTATATATATATATATATATATTTATTTATTTTGTTTCTTTATTATATAATTTTCTTATTTAAAACTGGGCATGATTATCTGCAAAAACACCTTCACCGTTTGGGTTTGAGGGACTCTCCAATCTGCCCTTTTTGCGGACTAGAGGATATGACTGGTGACCACCTTTTCACTTGCCCTGGACTCTCGGACGTCGCAGATAGAAATTCTGCGGAAGATGACTTTTCATTCACCTGAAGATTGTATTGGGCTGCCCGACAGAGACTGATGGTTGAAAAACCAAGGTCGGGCGTAGGATAAAAAAAATAATAATAACAATTTTCTTATATATTTTTTAAATTTATTATATTTTTTTATATATTTTTCTATTATATCACCGAGCATATTTGACATAATGAGCTTGACATCATATCAATTAAATCCATTATTGTTATTTACTTATCTCTTTTACCAGTTGTTTTGAAGAGAAGGCGAACCCACACAACAAAAAAGTTTTTATTCATTTTCCAGTAATACTTTTTTAGATTTTTTATACTATTATGTGATTTAAAATTGTATAAAATGCTTATTTGTTGAATTTTGAGAAAATTCCTGCGATAAAAAACATGCGCTTAATTTGGCGACGAAAAGCAGTCGTAATGGTCGCTAATGGGGGGGGTGATATCAAACTAGTTCCAATATATATATGACCATACGCTCCTCTGAGTATATATGTATACATATATATATATATGCATATACTCAGAGGAGCATATTATATACATACATATATATATAATATGCTCCTCTGAGTTTCAAACCCCATTCGTCCGCTGCAGGAGAATGGCAGTCTAGCCATTAGGCTACCAAGAGCCCTACGAATTGGCAATCATATAGTTAACATACAAAGCAGACACCAGGTGCCTTGTTAAAAAAGCAATACTAGTTATTCGTAATTTAATTAGGAAAATATTTCCTTCAAACGAAGTATTTGTCTCTGACTTAAATTTATTTAGTAATGTATTATATATTTTTTATGTAATTTAATAAGTTTAATGTATTTATAAATTGCATTTGTGTAGTAAAAGTTGCCTTTTAAAATATTAATTTTGGGATATAAACGTCTATGCTTATTTATTTATTTTTTTTTTTTACATGTAGTGTATTTATTTATTTTTCATAATTCCTTTATAAGGATGATGAAATTTTTTTATTAAAATATTAAGATAACACAAAATTTGTTTAACATAAATCATTCTCAGAATGTATAATCTAAAGATTAAAATTGTCTTTTTGTGTTACTACGGTTTCAAGTATTTTGTTTTAAGCAAACATTTCGCTAATAGTGTCTCCTGATTTTTTTTCCTCAAAATCAACAGAATCTACTGATTTTTATTTTATTTTTTTCTTCAAAGGTCGGCAGGTATGCGTTCTTCACTTACAGACCCACAAGCGAAGAAAAACACACGTTTTGTACCCCATTTTATATTTCTATACTGAGAAAAAAATTTATATTTATTTTTTTTGTAAACATTATAGTAAAATAAAATATGTAAATCCTCTTTATCATTAATAGCTTGCGGGATAGTTTAGTTCCTTCTATAAAATGTTTCTTTTTTTTTAAATCAAAACATTTCTTCAATGAGATTCCATCTTATTTAACCACAATGCTTTTCTTTTCTCTTATTTAGAATGAATATCGTATTTTTTCTAGCAAACGACTTTAATCAAATTTTGTCCGCAATTAATCTTGTGAAATTTTGCCTACTTAAAACGGAACAAAAACCTAAATGGACCTCGAAAGCTACCAATCACGTTATAAAATAATAAATAAATGAATGTGTAGGAAGACTTCTGACACTTACTTGGTCAAGAAAAGCTCGCTATGCGAATAGCCAAGCATGTCTTGGCTATGCGAATTTAAGTCAATAGGGAGCGTCTTTCATTTAACCAAAGCAAAACGAAAGTGAAAGTACACTTTGCGCTAAACTTCTATGAAACCACCAGAGTATTCACGTCCTCAATTTTGACATTGATCATTTTGAACTGATTTGATTGACAATCTGAAGGGGGATAAGAGTAATTTTCTCCAGACCATTGCACCCATGGTAACTACTCAAGGACTGACCACTGGACTATCGATTACACAGATTTAATGAGCAAGTATATCGCATGTACTCGGTGGGTCTTTTGGCGGCAAAGGGAATCGAACCCCACCTTTCCAGACGGAAGGCCGATGCCTTAACCACGGCCTTTAAAATTAAAATTAATTCCATTAAAATTATTGATAATTTTTCTTCTCAGTTACTTTATAAATTTGTAATTGAAAAAGTTATATTATAATTAATTATTTAGTACTCTTTTTGTAGAAAGATTAATTTATATACTTTTTTCATTTCACGCAAATTTTATATTTTTATATTTTTCTTAAAATTAGATCATGTTTTCTGAATAACTATGTTGTTTTACAGTTCTAATTATAAAATGTCTATATTTTTATTTCAAAGGTTTCTATTTGTTAACTATTTTGTAAAGGTGTTTATTCACGATTGTAATCTATTAGGTGACCAAAAATGAAAGTTTTCTTCTTCAAATTTTATTTGCTTTTTTTATTAATGTTTTACTTTGGGCTGTTATACAGGTAGATGGTTTTATAACGCCAAAATATGAAAATTTTTCTATAAAGGCGTCACATTAAGTCTTTGTACATGAATGGCTCACACCCTAGGATCGGCCTAATAGAAATCATATTTTTGACAAAGGAAGTGAGAGGCCAACTTATTGCACGAAATGAAAAGTATTTTTTTTTTTTGACTAGATAGAATAAATGCAAAAATTCAAGAACAGTTTCAATATCTTTAAAAATCGGTCAAAAAATATCTTAAATCCTGCGGTATTAGGCTTCAATATTAAAAATGCAATTTTGATCAATCTTTTCCGAATATTAATAAACACGAGTTTAAAAATGAAGTGCTTCGCAGCGACACATCACAGTAAAAAAGGACTTATTAATTCGCAACCACAGAATTGAATAAATTTTACTTTTGATTCCAAGTTTGAAAGAGTTACTATATACAGAGTTATAATACTAAGTAATGCCTGTGGTAAAAAGTTATTCTCCAGTCAGTGAAACTGATTAAAAAATATTTAAGATATATGATGTCCACGTTAAGATTTTTTAAAAAATCTGACTATTATGGCAATCGGCGAAAATTAACTTTGAGGAATTTATTAAAGAATTTGCTTTGGAAACAATACACGCAAAATAAAAATTCCATTCATGAAAAATTTTCTTTGATTCTTTGAATAAAAATGATTATATATATATATATATATATATATATATATATATATATATATATATATATATATATATATATATATATATATATATATATATATATATATATATATATATATATATATATATCTTCTTCAGCACCACAACCCGGGTTGGGCCAAGACTTTCCTCAGAACACTCCTCCATTGTGTTCTCCGGGAAGCAACAGTTCTTCAGTTTGTCACTTTCAGCACTTTGAAGTCCTCCTCTACACAATCAGTCCATCTAAGTTTAGGCCGACTCCTAGATCTGTTTGCAGTGGGCCTATAATTAAAAATTCTTGAAGTCAAAGACGAGGGGTCCATTTGACAAATATGACCCGCAAATCTCAAGCGACATATTTTAATATAATTAACGATGTCAGCTTCCTTAAAAAGTCTGTAGAGCTCGAAATTGTATCTGTGCCTCCAAACTCCATTTCCATTTACAGCACCAAAAATCTTTCTTAGGACTTTTCGTTCAAATATTACAATTTGATTTGACTGAGTCTTTGTTAGAGTCCAATTTTCGCATCTATAAGTGAGAACAGGTCATATGATGGTTTTTGTAGATCTTTTTTTTATTGTTTTGAGATTTTGTAGATGCGTGATTTTTGTATATCTTTTGATCAGTTTCCATTTTAAGAAAGTTCCCAGTCCATATAAGCAGCGATTAGCAGCAAAAATTCTTTCCTTTACTTCAGAATATATATATATATAAGCACACGCACAGACAGTCAGCAGTAACACATATTTTTTTTTCTTAGTTGTAGCAGAAGCGTGATGCGAAATCGCCGCTGTTTCCTCGTGTTTCAAACTTGAATATTCAAAATCAGGGGTAAACGCGCGCGCTCATGTTTGGATGTGTGTTTTATAAAGGATTCAAAATAAGTAAGTAATTGTAAAATTATTTAAGAGTTTTGTTAGAATTTGATTCTGAAAAACTTGGCTTTTTTCTTTCCTCGGTCTTTTTATGTAATGAAACTTCTCAGTTCTTTAGTATTATATATAAAGTTTTTGTGAAGTCTGCAGGGAGATCAGGGGTCTTTCCCACACTATACTAGTATTCAGAAATTTGTCTGTATTCCCAGAGGGGATTTCTCGAGGGAAAGATATCGGTATGATCAACAAAAACCCCCCAAGGATCTTTTGTCCTGAACCACTAAGCTGTAATCCGATACGTTAGCAACTTGTCTCTAGTAGTCTGCTATTCACAACCAAACAAATTGGTTTCAGTTTTAAAACTCTCTTTAATATAATTTAAAATAAATGAAAATATAATTTCAGTACCATATGCATCAATAAAAATTAATAGTTTAATTTAGCACAGAATATTTTTAAAAAATTGCTGCGGTATTTGTTATTAAATGGTAAGTAAAAAAGTTGTGTTTTACGATCAGTTTCGATGTTTTAAATAACATTAAAATTATGATGACTTCTTTATAATTTTAATTGGTTTTAATTGTTATTTAATCATAATTAATCAATAATTGATTTATAACATTATATTTTCTGTATATAGTTTATATTCTGAATATATTTTTTGTTATAAAATATATAAAATCCTATAAATTATTTCTAATTTTTACCATTTCTCCAGTTTATTAGCCATGTAGATTTTTTATTGGATGCATAATTTCTTTATATAATCATCTTAACTTATACATAATTTTTTTCACGGATTTATCCTTAAGAGATACGTCGAAAAATGATTGAAATCTTTTCTCTACGTATCTTGATATTTTTAGGTGCACATGACATGAATTTGGAACTCTATAAATATTAGTGCTAAACGAATTATATTTGAACCTGTTAGACATAATTGGAGACAATTATCTAACCAAACATAAATATACCTATTGAATTGTAGGCAAAACTTTCCATCGTACATTAACGCTTCTCTCTCATTAAACATAAAATTAATATATAACAATTTAAGATGGAAATTATTTCACTTTATAATAATGCTTGCCAAATCGATTGACTCCACTTACTGAATTTTATTAATTTTAAATTGCAAAACTGTGTATAATGTATAATTATCTACATTAGGAACAAATTTTATTTACAATAAGAATTAACGCCACAAGAAATCATATATAAATATTATAAAAAACTTAAAAATCTTATAAAACAGTATATTTTGTAAATCATTTTTCTCAATTTATTTCACGGAGTTAACCGATTTGCTAAAGGAAACATTTATAGATCCGTAGGTTAATTCAGATACAAAAATTCTTACACTTTATAGAAATAAATTTTCCCTATTTAATTTATTTCATATATTTCATAAATTCAAATAACCGAATCAATTAAAATATTAAGAAAGGAAACCTGTTCTCCCTTATAGTTTATTAAAACAGCTGCAGATGGCAGCACTATTTAAAAATAATATGATCAAGGAAATAGAGTGGGACTTCTTTCATTGGTTTGCAATGAATGAGAAAGAAATATAAAATAAGAAGAAAATTATATACTTTTTGGGAAATTATATACTTTCCTATATCGAAACAAAAATGTTTTTTAAAATGTAGTTCATTAAACGGAAAAAAATAAGAAGAAATATAAATCATCCTGGTAGATTTAAACTAACCATAAAGTGGATATTTTGTCATGTCTTTTTCATTTCGTTTTTCTTCTGTTCTATTGTCAACGTGTTAATGGCTTGATCAATGGGAAACGGCTTCTGAAACCGATGTTTTGCTCTTCATATAAGAAATCGTTTTATTAACAAAATGAACTTCGAGAATGTTTTTAACTTTGATTCCATTGAATCTGTTACTCGAGTTGAGTGTCATGTCCAAATCAATTCGACAATGGTTAATGGCATTTGACTCTGCGTTTCAAAATGACTTCTGGAATCGTGCTTTCGGATACTCGTAACAATCAATGGTTTACCCACAAAATGTTCATCAAATCTAAAAGAAAAAAAGAAAATTAGAGAAGATTTAATGGATTTCAAGAAAACGTTAAATAACACAAGAGATGTTGGTGAGTCGGCATTAAATTAGAAAAGATAACAATTTCAAGGAATTTGTGAAAGCAATATCACCAAAGATTTGAAAATTTGAAAACTAATTATTTAGAAAAACAGGTAATTTTCATGGTGTTGAAAACTTTCACAAACGGAATAAAATGATTTATCCATGATTTAATCTGGAACGAAATAAATAACCACTTTATTGTTGATAAACGAGAACAGTGCACCAGATTTATCATCAATAAAATAGAATGAATGTAAGAATTATTTTTATGGATGAATTTTATTTTTCACCTGTTTCTTATGCACTTGCATGCTAAATAAATTTTCTAATAATTCTTTATAACGAATAAGAGAGAATTTTGGTAAAAAATAATTAATTTAAAAACCCATATATGTCATTATTTTTTCTCACGAGCTTTTGATTTTATAAACTGTTTTGTCCCTTACCAGTTCTTAAAAACGAGCGTCTACCATATTTTTTAATCATTCGATCAAATACCATATGACTAATCGAAGAAATATGAAATATGTCTCCAATTTATTTTAAAAGATCTTTTAATAAAGTAAAATTCAAAATATTGGTTTCCTTATGTGCAATAAGAAAATTTTACATTTAATTTTTTTTATTAAATAGCGATAAATTTGATTTTGTGCATCAATTTATTTGACTTCTTACGATTAAAATATTAGTTATTTACAGTTTTTCTTTCCAACTTTGTCCACATATTAATTGTATTTCTGAAGAATGAATATATTTTTAAATTACAACATTGTTTTGACTTTACTTCAAATTTTGCTTAAATGCATTTTGACAATGTGTGGCCGAGAAATTAATAACCTAAAACTGGTTCAGGCGTTTTAATATGTACCACATAATTTGCCTTCCGAGAGAATTTTTCATAAATAATACATTTACGTGTCTCAAGGGAACTAATCTTGAAAACTCCTAAGAATCCCGTGATTCCAGACATGTAAGCAAAATCAAGGATTTTATCAATCATTCCATTCATTACGCGACATTTGCCCTTCTATAAAGCATGGATGTCTAAACTATGACCGATTTAGAGCTGCATTGTAAAAAAAAATATTTGCTGGGCCACACATACAAGATTTTTAAAATAAATTGAAATAAAATTAATGTGTAGTTTTATTAAAATAACTTCTTTTTATTATTAAGTTTTTTTTAATTTGAATTAGATGTGCATAGTTATATATTTATTTTAAATTTGTAAAACAAATATCGTTTCATTTCGTTTGGATTTCATAAAAATGGAAAAAATTCAAATTAATTAGCTGGATGAATTTGCTTTTATTGAACAAGCAAATCGATATCTTGTTTAATAGGTGGGGTTGCAATTCATAATGTATTTTCATGATGTTTGTCAGTGATCTTTGTCCTTTTTTTTTCTCTTTTTTGTATGTTTCATTCTTGGAAATAATTGTTCACAAATATAGGTTCTACCAAATCTTTATAAAACTCAAGTAAAGAAACATTTCCAAATTTTTCTTTCAGCTGAATGTCACTTTGCAGTTCAATACATTCCATTTGAAGGTAATTTATTTATTTATGGGGAAAATAAGGTAGAAAAAATGTTGAAATACCCATAATTTTTTTTTTCAAAAAGCTTGAAATATACTCTAAAACTCTTGAATTAAATTAAAAATTCATGCAGCATATTTAGCATATTTTGTGGAACTCACAGGTTTATGAGCAGCCAAAGTACTGATATCTGTGTCAAATCTTTTATTTTTAGTTGATTGTACCAAAATTTTAACTAATGCTGTTAAAAACATTATTGTTTGGTACATAATATATATAAATTTATTTTTGCCTTGAAGTTTCAAACTTAAATCATTGAAATGTTCTGTTAAGTCTAGTAATAATTTTTTAATCTAAAACCCAATCTTCGTCATCAAATTCAGTCACAGGCTTTTCTTTCTTGTTTCCATAAGCATTTTTATTTCAGCTCGCAAATCATAAAATCTGTAAAGCCTTTTCCCCTCAATAAACATTCTGAATTCTATATAATAAATAACATTAGCAAATTCAGTGTCCATAACCATAAGAAAATCTGGAAATTGTCTTTAATAAGCCATAAGCCATAAGCCATAGATCTTTAATAAGCCATAAGAAAATTTGGAAATTAAATCCTTTTGCTCTTATTAAGTGAATGATTTTTTGTAACTACGCTTAATACACTTTACATTAAAAAAAATTTCTACTTAAATTACCCTTTCAATTATTTTTTAAATATTTTTATTTTAAAATTTATCGTTTTAAGCAAAATTTAAATATTTATTTTTGTCACTAAAATTAGTGATATGCATACGAAAAATTATGATACAAGGAATAATAACAAAACGATAATAATATTTATGAATCAAATCTGTTGTGTGACATGTCCTTTAATTACTGTTTCATTTTGAGTTTATAAATAATTAAGTATGTTGTAAGTTCTAAATAAAAAATACTCTGAACAAAAATATGAAATTCATTAAAATAATAATAATATCCTGAAAAATGAATGTGACAAAGAATATTAAAATGTTGCTTTTCTAAGCACTTTCTAAATTATTAATCATTGTATTTTCCAAGTTATTAATCAAGCATTCAAGTCGAAAATTTGGCAATCAATTATTATTGTTATATGGATAAAAAAATACTTAGACTTAAGCTGCGTGATTTAAAACGGATAATCTTTCAAATGAAAATCGAATAACTCAAAATCAACCAAAAATCTGATCGTGATGTACATTAAATTTAAGCTCAAATATTTATCGGATGAAGGACTAATGATTAATAAAATGTATTAAAATTCTTCAATTATTTGACATGCACTAAATCAAAAATCACACAATCATAAGTTAAATTGAGATAATTCGTGTCAATTACTTAAATGCAAATGAACTGAATTATTCACAAAACGTTAAGATTTCATAGAACTTTTTTTTTATATCCACAATTATAAAAAATTTGTAAAACAGTTGAACACATATAAGCTAACAAAAACATGAAAGGATGATACATTTAGTCTTCTTACAAGAATGAATTGTTCCGTAATAATGATTTGTAAGATGGCTTTATTTATTTTACTTTTGATTTTCGAAACAGCAAAAAAGCATCTGGTTAAAATGAGTACTTACTATATTAAAATTTAAATTTTATTTCAAAATAAATGTTAATGAATCAAAATTATACTCGTGTATGAATCGCATTCCAAACATTTATTTTTTTTTATTAAAAATGTGTAAATTTAAATGTTTTTATAATTTGCGTTTGGGCCGCACACTTTAGACAAATCTACTATATAGCATTTAAATTTCAAATTCACAGCTGAACCAAAATGTAGTAAGTGTTCCTTCCTAAAATCTCTTGTCCTTCTAAGAAGTACCTAGTTATTCTATAAAAATTCAGTTGCTTCATACATTTTAGGCCACCCATACTTTGAGGGTGTGTGATTCCCCCTGCACACCTTCACTACAGTGATTTCGGATAGTGTTCAATGATGGATGACAACCGGCTTATGGTGTGTCACGATCAAGATTTATAAGTAAAACTATTGTGTTTTATACAAACCCGTTCTCTGTTTCGAAAAGGACGGAACCTAAAGTGGCTGATTAATTTTTAATCTTATGACGAAATGCAATCTGTCTTCAACGGGGTGGTCTAGCGTTAGTTTGACAAACCTAACAATATGTACATTTAAGAAAGATTTTATTAAAATATGTACATTTAGTTATCAAGGAACATTTGAGCATATTCATTTTTTAAAATCTTAATATATAATACATTCAAAAATTTTTTATTAAATTTAAAATGCATTATTATTTTTATTATTTACGATGTTTTATTATGAAATTTTTATTAAACTAAAAGTTACGATGTTTTCTTACTTAAACCTTGGACGAAACGTAAGTACAATTAATGATGCTAGATGGCTTTCCTATTTTTATATTGGTCCTTCCAAATTTTTAAAGAAAAAATATCCTGGATTTCCATCTTAAGAAGTTTGTATTATTGCACCAAATTATTTTTTTAAAGTATGAAATAACAATTTTTTTTTTCTAAACCAGTGTTTTTCCAAATATTATAAGTATTTCACAGAATATATTCTTAATCACCACAAACTATCTCAAAACTATAAAAATTTGCATTAATAAATTTAAAAAATTTAAGTAAGTAATAGTTCGCACTTAATAAACCTGGCATTCATATTTTGAATTTTTCGTTATAAACTCTAAAACCAAATACTAATGAGATTAATAATTAGGTAAAGAAAAGAGTAAATAAATTTTATAAAGCACTGTTACTTTTTTTGTGATAATTTTTGAACTGAACTGGAAATTACTAAGAATTTTATGTTCTAAGTACACGAGTGACAATCTAAGATTTCACTAAGTGGTTATCAGGTTAAAACAAAATTGTCGAATTTAGTGTATTCGACTTTGGTTACTTTTCAAAAATAGATTGAGGCACCTGATAAGAATGATATTTTTCATGCATTCAAAAAAAATAATAATAATAAAAACTCTCTAAGAAATTTCATAAATATTTTGATCAAAACAAATTAAGTTTTACTATAAAACAAATTAAATTCCATAAAATATCTTGATTTAAATTAAACATCAACAGAACGGGGTACATTTAACTAGAATACATGTATACACGCACGCCTGAACGCATCAATATATACACATACAAACATATACACATGAAATCTTTTCTTTCTTTTGTCGATAAAATGATTCACTATTTAAGTTACCAATATGCTCATGATCTTACGTATAGAATTGATAATTCTGTTGTTGTTACTAATGGCACTTGGACAAGCCAAGCTCGCTATGCCTTGGTTATGCGAATTTAAGTTAAGTCAATTGGGAGCGTCTTTCGTTTTAATCAGAGAACCATAAAGGTGAAAGTACGACTTTGCTCTACACACATGCCATTGGTACCCGTTTATAGGGTAGGCAACCATTCATACCTCATTCATAGAAGGAAAGGACAAAGACAGGATAGATAGAGAGACAAAGTACATCCATGCCCGAACCGGGATTCGAACCCAGGATCGCAGTCAGGCACGCTGACCACTAGACAAGTTGGGCGGCTTGATAATTCCACTTCCAAATAAGAATATTATGTTATATTATTTACCGTAATTTCTTGGGAAAAAATGTCGCATTTTCATAAAGACACTGGGGAAATAAAACGACTTGAAAAAATTTAAAAAATTACACAGAAACAGTTTTAACTTAGAAAAGTCCTACTTAATTAAATTGCCAGCTGCATTTTTATAAATACATGGTCACAAATATAAGTGTGACACTCAAGTTAGGGAAAGTGTATTTAAGCCTAACTTCCATACATAATGTGTAAAAAATGTTGAAAACATACTTAATGCTCCTAAATATTATGTTTGTTCGATAAAAAAAATCACATTTAATACTCAAACTAGATTATAAATTATGTTACACTAACATATTTTTCCTTTATACAAAATATTTTTGAAAAATTTTAGACAAATATAATTCGAGCTCAGACTGTATTAGAAAATAAGAGTAATTTAGAATCTTAAAACAAAAGAAATGATTGTTTAAAGTGGGGTAACTTTAGCAGTTCTTAAATAACTGTAAATACAAGCACAATCTAAAGAATGAGGTTAATATTCACTAAATTTCGATTATTTTAAATCAATCCAGATAGGATATTTATCATAAAAGTTATAATCGATAGTATTGAAAATTTCTAAATGTGAGTATTTAAATGTGCACATCGAAAAGAATTTAATTGAAATGGAAGCAAACTTGTGTGTGTTTGTGTGAAATTATATTATACAAGTATATAGTTAAGAAACCTAATCAGATTTTAACAAAATCCCTGATTTAGCTCGGAGAAATTTCAAGTTATAATTATAACAATCTATATATTTAGCCAAAAGAGATAAATAGGCTTTTGTTTTACTTAAAAGGCAAATCCAATTTTTCTCTCCACCCACAAAAATGAATCCATTATTGATTTTGTTAGTAAGATAGGAATATGAAAGCACCAAATACAAATATTTTTCAATAGTCATTTTTTATGTAAAATTATTTAATTCCAGTATTGAATGCTATCATACGTACATTTGTGTCAAACTTTTTATAATACTAAAAGTTAATTCATTTTGCTAATTAATAAAACATAATACTAATAAGATTGGTAACTAGATCAACAGCAAAAAGTAAATTTTTTTATGAATTTCTTATGATAATTTTTTAATTGTACTTGAAAGTATATAAAGTATTTTATTTATAACTACACAGGAGTAAAAATCTAGTAATAAAATTTTTCAAAGTGATTATCAAATTAAGATAAAATTGTAAAATACAATGTGTTAATGCTAATGATTAATGCTTATAGTGTTCATCTATTTTTTCTGACGTGCATTTGTTTTCAGTCCATAGATATTTATTATTGCACTTTAATGTAAAATAGCGAAAATTGAAGTTTTGGATATTATGTGTAGTGGTTGTTTTATTGGTATTTGCTATATTCTCCCCCACCCCCAAAGCATTATGTTTTGCGTAATTCATTGTGTAATCAACGTTGGTGGTTTATTACTTTTCATGAAAATAGAGGTTATTTCAGGCAGCTTTATTATGTGTTTAGGAGCAATTTCTCATACATTCATAAAATCTCTCTCTATTTCTAAAAAACATCATTTCCTAAATATATTTTTCTGTAAATTGTATTAAAATATTTTTACTTATTATATTCAATTATTTTATGGAACTAAACAAAACTTCATTGATAAGAAATTACTTTAATGTATAAACAGTATACTTTCAGAGTGTAGTAAATATTATATAAATTTATAAAATATATTTATTGGGAAAGAACTGAGAAGTTTTACAAAAATAATGGAAGTTGTAAAATAATTTCAGTTGGAAATGAAATTTTAATAGAAGTGTGAACATGAAGACATTATTAATTTATAATTATTACATTCAATATATTTATGAGACAGATATCTCAAATATGTATTTTTTGACAAATGCTTGTCAACTTTTCAATTACTTCAATATACGCAACATTTTCTAATGAAATTAATTATTTGATATAATAATTTTAAAGCAATATCTTTTTCTCCAACAAGTTTTTTCATAACATTTAAAACTTATTTTAATTATGCTCTAAGCCAGAGCTTCTCAACTTTTTTTGTTGAGGCTCCCCAAACTATTGACTATGTTTTCATGCCCCCCTTTACTTTTTCAATAAATGCAAAAAACGCACATTATGTACTTAAAAGCCTTTAATTTTAATTCTAATAAACAAACTTTAAAAGTTTAAATTAATATAATAAATGTTTTTTATCTAAAAATTTAATAACATAAGAGTAGTTACTAATGAGACACTTGAGATTGCATGTTCTGTACCAGTTGGTTGATTCTAGGTTCTGTTTTTGCCAGAGCTATCATCAGGTCTCTATCGACATCAAGACGATTTCGCTGTTTAGTTTTAATTTAAATTATAGCAGAAAAGCGTGTCTCTCACAAGTAAGTTGAAGAAAAAGGAACTAGTACTAGTACAACAAGAGAGGCAAGTTTCGAATTAACAGGCAAACTTTTGAACCAAAATTGCTCCAATGTCAAAAGATGGGAGTCATCTTTCATTCCTGAATTTCTTCTGGTAATTGTAACACATCGGCAGCAAAGGGATTTCTTGTTATGAGCCATATTGGTGACTCTGAATCCATATCTCGATAGTATCGGCGAAATTCGTCTTCCAGCACTTTCAAATGAGTTTTTTTTATCAGCTTTCAAATTTGCGTCCAGTTTGTTACTTTTAATTGATTCGAACAGCCTAGAAAAAGTTATAACATTTTCAGAAGACAATATTTGCTTCCAAAGTTGAAGATTTGCTATGAACCTCTGAATATAATCGTAATCACTTATTGTAGTGCCCTTTCTTCCCTGAAGTTTCAAGTTTAGCTCATTCAAAGCACCAAATATGTCAGTTAAATAAGCCAAAGTCCATTGAAATGTATCATCTTTGAACATCGTAAGGAATATCGTGTTTTTCTTTTAACTTTAATGATATCTCCGGATATGTAACGAACATAAACTATTAACTGTATACAATTAATGATGTCAGTGGATTTATTGCAACTAATGGCAAATAATTTTACTTTGTTGATTATTTGTGACTTAATGTCTGCTGCAATTCTATCCTTCTACGCTTGATTGTGTTAGCTATCATTCTACGGTTGATTGTGTTAGCTATCCTTCTACGCTTGATTGTGTTATTCGAAAGGAGAAATAGGCCTCATTCTTTTGCTCTTCCTCTTCTCCTAAAATTATATGCGTGGCTCTTATGACGCATGATTTTTATTAATTCTTCACCGAGAGTATGAAGTTTCTTTTGCTTTGCTATCATATAAAGCTAATTAAATTAAATAAAAATAGTGACTGAAGTTTGTAAACACAAACTTACCTTTTAACAGTGAGATCCAATAATTTTGCACACTCAAACTGATTTTTCAACAAAATATGTACACCGAAACGTCAAATTTGTCGCAAATATGCGGGAATGAATTGTTTTCTAAGGGATGAATGTTAGGTGAGCGCGGGTTTCATGTTGCGACTTGTCGAAACTTGCATAAACTGCGATTGACGACGTCGGGTTTTGAAACAGTGTGGTTGACAGAATAAGAATGATATTTAATTTCATCAATTTTATGCTTGTAAACATTAAAATGTTATTTCGCAATGTTTTTTTTTTCTCTTGCTTGTTTGCTTTAGTGGTATAAAAAAATAAAAAGCAAATACAAACGTTTCCCACCCCCTAGACATTTCTCTGTGCCCTTCTTGGAAGGCGTCCCCCCCTTTGGTTTGGAAGTCCTGCTCTAAGAAGTCTCATGGAACAATATCAAACAGATTGTTCCGAGCTTTGTTGAAAGCAATATAATGGAATAAGAAGAAGGCGTTATCTTCTGAAGAAGATGTTGTCCCACCCTCATCATTACTAACCCACCAACCTACCAGATGGATTTAGATTTTTCCTCACACCCCCTCTTAGGGAAATTTTAAAACCACCTGGTAAGTTCCAGTGAAGTTTTGTCAGAGACCGAGAATGGTGGTGCGTCAAGAGGATTGAATAACCCCCCCCCCTCAGGATATTTTTTCCTGAACCATTAAACTGTAATCCGATTCGCGAGGAGGAGTCGGGCGGTCTTTAGCTACTTACAACCAAAAAAATTTTAATAAAATCTTATACTTTAAAACAAATTGAAGTTATAATTTCAGTGCCGCAATCATCAATGAAGTATTGTTAATTTAATTTAGCATAGAATATTAAAAAAAAAATTAATTCATTTCGGTATTTGTTATTAAATAGTAAATTAAAGCATTTTAATTTATTCACGATTAGCCTCAGTGTTCTTTTTTTTTAATTTTTAATTATTAAGATTTTTTTAAAAATTTTCTTCTTAATATTTATTTGCTCATAATTAATGAATAATTGCGTTATAATATAGTGTGTTTTCTAATATATTAACCAATAGTTTATTTGTAATACACTTTCTGTAATAAAATATATAAAATTACATTCCAATTTTTATCATTTCTCTAATTAGTCATATATTGTCTATTCCTTTTCAAAAAATAGATGACACTTGATAAGAATATAATATTCTTCGTGTATTCATAAAAAAATTTTTCAACGAGATATAATTTTTTAAACATTTGATTGAACGAATTTAATCGCAATTTTAGACGAATTAAAATGTTATGAGTTAAATGAAACGTCAATAAAATATGTACATTCAATAAGTACATTCAGTATATATATATATATATATATATATATATATATATATATATATATATATATATATATATATATATATATATATATATATATATATATATATATATATATATATATATATATATATTTGCTTTTTTTAGGTGATAAAATGATTCGTTATTTTAAAGCTATCAATATGCCAATAATGATCTTACCAAAAGATTTGATAATTCGACTTCCAAAATAGGAATATCTAATTGCATTACTTACCATAACTCCTTGAAAAAATAAAAAAAGTTGCAATTATATAAAGAGCACGGTGAAATAAGATGGATTGAGAAAATTTAAAATTACATCGAAACAATGTTAAACTTAACATCCCACTATATGAAATTGCCAGTGGCATTGATATGAATACACAATCAATAAATAACATAAGTTCGACACTATGGTTAAGAAAATTTTGTATAATGAGATCCTACTCAAATATATCTATCTATCTATCTATCTATATATATATATATATATATAAATATATATATATATATTATATTATGTTTGTCCCACACACATACTAGATACTCATACTAGATTTAAAATAATGCGCACACTACTCATACTAGATAGAAAAAAATC